>PYHX02000413.1:89124914-89165422 GCA_004302925.2 Cochliomyia hominivorax | reverse complement strand
TATTTGATAGAGTTGATTGAGTTCTAGTTTATAGTTTAGTTCTTAGTCAAGCTATGGACTCTACTATAATTCAGTTAATGGTAATGTTATCCGTTTCTTATGTTTTTAGTTGAGTTCTTACTCACCTCTTCATTGTCAACATTTTTATTTAAATACGAAGTTAAACTGCGCGCCATATTCCTCTGATATTCCAATAACACAGATTTAGTTTCGTCATAAATCTGTTAATTGCTTTTATATGATTTCATTCATGCTGCCAATATTTACGCTTTTTGGCTTTTTATCTAAGAAAAAGTAGAATATTGTGATTGTTATAATAAAGACGTTTTAAAATATTCCAGATCTCTGTGAGTTTTAGTCATTCACTTTATTTATAATCGAAATCCATGAATTTTATAAATTTATAATTTAGTTTCTTTTTTATTTATTTATTTCACATTTTGCATTTTATTTTATTAGATTGATTTTTTATAGATTTTATATTCCTTATTTTCAATAAAGAGTTCTGTTTTATTTTTATTTTTTTGTTCCTTTATAACATTTGAATTTTAAATTTCCGTTTCCTTGTTTTTTCCTATCACTCTTCCATCCACAATTACATACATACACACACACGCAACCGCATACATGTATGGAGAATATATTTTCATATGAATACAATTTAACATTAAAATATAAAGAAACAATAAGAAAAGAGAGGGAGAGAGAGAAAAAAATTTAATAAATATTTTTTTTCTATTTATTTCTTGCATTTTTTCATCTCTCTGTACATTTGTATACCCTACACCAACAGAAGTGGTGAAAAGAGTATATTAACTTTGTCATTACGTGTGCAACGCTAAGAAGGTACCATCCCAGACCCTGTAATGATATATATGCTCTTGCATCAAATCAAAACCTAAGTCGATTTAGTTATGTCCATCTGTCTGTCTGTATGTACGTCTGTACGTCTGTACGTCTGTACGCCTGTTTGCCTGTTATTGACACGATCACATCCACAATGATTGACAGAGTTCAATGAAATTTGGCCTGAGTATTTGCTAAAGTTGCTATTGAAAAACCAGCACAATCGGTTTAGTATGTCAAAAGATATAGATCGATATCTGAGACAAGCTCGAAGTTCAAGCAAAAAAACTTTCTTAAAATTGTTATATATTAATCGATAAATCAATATATATTAAACTAAATGTACTTCATTACCCTTCCAAAAATTTAAATCGGTTCAGTAGAAAAAAAAGTTATAGCCCAAATCATAACTCATTTCATGAGTCATTAAGGGTTCATGTGTTCTATTTTAGGAAAACTTTTACAAATTGTATACGTTTGTGAGTGTATGTGTGTGTGTGTATTTACGAAAAATAACGTGGAGGGTATTGAAAATTCGCAATGACCGAATATATCATTCTTACTTGTTTTCAATTTATTTTCATTTAAGGGAAATTTCAAACCAACAGGCGAATAAGATGAGGGAGGGCATCTGTTGGAGGTTTAAAAGAATTCTATTATTTGTAGCCAATATTAAAATAAATTTTATATAGATTTTTTTTATTCTGATTCTATTTGCTGCCTTTTATGCCATCATGCTCTTTTACTACAACAACAACAACTACAACAAATTGCAGCATTTTTTTTTTTTTTGTTATTCATTTTATCAAATAAATATTTTTCTCTTTATTTTGTTTTGCAATTTGATTTGATTTTATATTTTTGTCGATTTGTTAGTGTGTATGTGTGTAGGTTGGCATGTGTTTGTGTATTTTCCGTTCATTCATCTTTTAATTTGTAAAATGTTTTTGATTGAAATTCTATGCATTTTATTTCAACAAGAAAAAAAAAATGAACATTTGTAGCACTTTGAATTATTGTTGTGTTTGTATGAGTGTTTGTGTATGTGTGTGTGTCGTTTAGTCAGCCTGTCTTTCTGTTAAAAACACAGTCCTTTTTAAGTTCTTTTGAACACCATTCACAAATCCTGTTGTTAGTAGTTTTACTTCCTTTTTTTTTGTTAGCTTTGGCTCTTTAACTAATAATTCCAATCAGAAATAGCAAAAGCAACACAGAATTTTAAATACCCAACACAAAGCTATAGTCTATTTAGAAGACTAAAATAGTTTAGATTGTAATTCAGATTATAATTCAGATTCTAGTTCAGATTATAGTTAAGTCATAAACTAGACTATTATGACTTAACTATAATCTGAACTAGAATCTGAATTATAATCTGAACTACAATCTAAACTATATCCTGAAATAGAATCTGAACTTGAATTTGAACTAGAATCAGAACTTGAATCTCAAGTACAATCTGAACTATATTCTGAAATAGTATCCGAATTAGAATCTTAAGTTAAATTTTGAGAGAATTAGAACTAATATCTGAACTTTAACTGAACTAGAACTGAACTAGAATCTGGACCATAATCTGAACTACAGTCTGAACTATATTCTAAAACAGAATCTGAATTTGAATCTTAACTTGAATTTGAACTAGAATCAGAACAAGAATCTAAATTACAATCTGAACTAGAATCTGAACTTGAAACAGAATTAGAACCTGAACTAGAATTTGAAATAAAATATAAAATGGAATATGAACTAGAAAATTAACTTCAACCTGAACTAGAATCTGAACTACAAACTGAAAGACAATCTGAACTACAACCTGAACTAGAATCTGAACTAGAATCTAAAATAGATTCTGAAGTGGAATCTGAACTAGAATCAGAACTAGAATCTGAACTACAATCTCAACTAGAATCAGAACTTATATAATTCACATTAAAATCTGAATTAGAATATAAATCCAACTAAAATTTGATAAAAAATCTAAACTTGAAGTACAACTGCATTTGAATCTGAAATATAATCTATTCGAGACTATAATCTGAATATAAGAAGTAAAATGTGAACTAAAATTAAATAGAATATGAAAGATAATCTAAACTCGAATCTGAGCTTGAATCTAAAATAGAATATGAATTATGATCTGAATCAAATGATGATCTTGAATATGAAATGGAATCTAATTAAAAATTTAAACTGAACTACAATCAAAATTCGAATTGAACTGACAACTTAATTACAACCAGAATTTGAATTAGAATCTAAACTAGAGTTTAGCTATAACTAGAAATAAATCGAAACTAAAATTTAAACAAATATCTGAAATACATTAAGAACTATATTTTAAATCAGATATATAGAACAAAAGAATCTGAGGTAGATTCCGAACTAAAATTTCAAGCAGAATCTGAGTCTGTACTGGAACCTGAATTAAAATTTGAATTAGAATCTGAGTTTAAATCTTAATAAGACTTTGAACTACATACTGATCTATAACTGGACTAGAATCTGGACTAGAACAGATTATTCTTGTATCTTAAAATAATTTCTGTGAGAATCTTTGCATTAAAATGTGCAAAAGTGTGAGTGTATCTGTTCCCACAATATCCTTTGCAATTTTCTTATGATGATTTTATTTCTCAAAAAGGAAATACTTTTGCATATCTTTCCTGTTTCTCTCTTCTGCGATTCTATTATTTATTTATTTATTGAATCAATAAATTATTAAATTTTCATTTTTCTTCTTTAACTATTTTCGTATTAAATCATTGATTCATGGATTCATTCATTTCTCATTTGCCTCATCTTTCATTTAAACTCATTTTAATTTCATTTATCATTTCATTTGTGTGTGTGTGAGTTCGAGTTATTTTGCTCTTTTTTCATTCACATTCATGTGATATTTAATTCACAGCAAAAAAATCATTTCATTTTTACTTTCGCTTTTTAGCGATTAAATCTTCTTTTTCATTCCATTTTTTCAGTCTAAAGGTCAATAAGAGTTTAATCGCAATTTACCTACAATTTTCCAATTAATCGTCATCATCAGGTGTGTCTTGGTATTGGAAATGCATTTTCAAGGGGAAACGTCAAAAAAATAATCGTCATTGAACTTGTAATTTGGACAGAAATCAAGATTTTAAAAAAGAAGGAAATTGTTGAAATCAATGATTCCTTGCTCACTGATTTGGGTCTTGGGATTAATTTTGAATTCCAGCGAAAGGTATCTCTATTATCATAATTATAGCTATAAATGATATATTTCTTGCCCCCCTCCACTGTGTCCTTTAAAATATCCTTTACAAAAAAAACCCTTTCCTCTCGCCTTCTCCTCTTTTATTAATAATTGAATTGTAACTTAAGCAAAAAAAAAGGAATCATTTATTCACTCCATAAAGGACATCATAACATAATTCTTAACATATATAAACACTTATACTAATGCATTTCTATACATTGATTTATGCTTGTGTGTATGATTTTTGTATTAAATGCTGCGATATATTATTGTTGTGTCAGTTTATCCGTCCTTCTTGGAAGTGATATCCTTAAGATTTCTTTAGGTTTTTCTTTGCACAACAACAACAACAGTAGAAGCGAAAAAGAAAGAAATTGATAAAATATATTTGTTTAAAACTGATGCGAATAATGTGATGATGATGATGGTTTTGGTAGGAAGAAGAAAATAAATAATAAAGAACTTGTATTTGTCATAATAATACAGTGAACACTTTAAGGAAGAGAATACTTGATAGTCAAGACCAAAGACCAGGCTAATAACAACTGAACAGTAACTGACTTAAATCTGAACTATAATATATTCAGAACCTGCAGTAGTATCTGAACCGGAAATAGAATGCACACAAGAAAGCGAGCAAAAATTGAGTTAGAGTTGAAATAGAACTAAACTAAAACTTCAACTAGAATCTGAACTAAAATCTGAAATTGGAATATCAACTAGAATCTGAACTGCAATCTAAAACGAGATATGAACAGGAATCAGAATTGGAATCTGAACTGGAATGTGATCTAAAGTCTGAACTAGAACCTGATTTGGACTCAGAACAATTATCTTAGTAGAATATCAACTGGAATTGGAATTATAATCTGAATTAGGAACTTGAACTTGTTCCAGAATCTACAATACAATTTGAACTTGATACCGAAATAGTATTTATACTCAAATCTCCACTTGAAACTAAACTAGATTCTGAACTATAATTCAAAATAGAATCTGAATTAGAATCTGGTCTTAAGTCTGTGTAATAACTTGAACGAGAGTTAGAAATAGAACCTGAATTAGCTTGAATATGGAAAAATTGACTTTTAGTCTGGATTAAAATCTAAAAGAGACCTGAATTAGAATCTGAACTAGAATCTCAACTAGAATCAGAACTTTTATTGAATTTGAATTGAACTATAACTGAACTAGAACTAAATTAAAATTTTAACTAGAAATTGAATAAAAATCTGAAAGTGAAATCTCAAGTAGAATCTGAAATGGAATTTGTACGAGAATCTGAATTGGAAACTGAACTGTAATCTAAACTGGAATCTGAACTAAAATCTGAACTAAAATCTGAACTTAAATCAGAACTAGAATCTAAGCAGGAATCTTAATTATAATCTAAACTGGTATCTTAACTAAAATTTTAAAGTGGAGTTTCAAATAGAATATGAAATAGAATCTGAACGGGAATCTCAATTGGAATCTGAACTTAAATCTGAACCGGAATCTGATCTTAAATCTGAACAAAAATCTGAACGGGAATCTGATCTTAAATCTGAATTAAAATCTGATTTGAACTGGAATCTGATCTTAAATCATAACTAAAATCTGAACTAAAATTGAACTATAATTAGAACTCGGATCTGATCAAAAATCTGATCTAGAATCTGAACTGTCGTTTAAGCTAGAATGTGAACTGAAATTTGTCATAGATTTTGAACTAGAATCTGAATAAAAATCTGAGCATCTAAATAAAAAATGAACAAAAATTTGAATTGAAATCTGAGCTTTAATTAGTTCTAGAATCGTATTATAGACTGATGTAGAATTTAATATAAAACAAACAATTTATTTTCTTTTAACAGTCCTTTCTTAAGAGCTTCCACTGTAATCATATTCATACATCATGCCTGACTACATCAACACGACATATGTTCATATCTTTTCATATATAAAATTATTACACAACTTTTGTTAATTTTCTTTTCTTTTTCCTTTTCCTCACCATTTGTTTGTTGGGTTTTTGGTTAGAGACGTTTTTTATTTTGTTTCCTTTTCCCCTTTCCCAGCATCGATAAAGACCAAAATGATGATGGCGATGATGAGCATATGATGTTGTTCTTCATGTCGTTGATGTTGTTGTTTTTGTTGAATGTTTCAACTGATGTTGCCTTTAATATTGTCTTCTTCATGTTGTTATTGATAGTTTTTATTTGTTGATTATTTTGGATTCGTTTTGGATATTTGCTCTTTTGAGTCAGATATGTTGGGTTCATGATTCTTGCTAAAGAAAATCATATTTATTTTGTCTTAAATTGCTCCGAGGTGGAGAGGGAATGTGGGTGGTGGTAGTTTAATTTTGACTATTTGCTTGGTTGATTCTCATGTCCGGTTTTATGACCTTCAATATATGTTTTCAAACAAACTTGATTTATTTATTCTCTTTAGAGGAAAACGAGCAAAAAAGGGTAAAAGGAAATTATTACAAAAAATATATATTTTTTTGAAAGAATTTTAATAATTTTGCAAAAGTTTTTGAGCGTAAAATAAATATTTTTATGTCCTAAAAAATCATTAAAAATATCTTGGAAGGCTACAAAAGTTGAAGATGTTTTTAAAACACTTTTCTTAACACCCTGTGTTCATATATGAAAAATACATCAAAGTCATCTACATTTATATTAAGAAACTTTTTCTGTTCAACTGTTAAATTTTCTATAATTATTTCGCTACATTTGTTTTACTGGTATGTATGTGTGTTTGATCATACCCTACATCTTTTTTGGTGACAATAGATCCTGAAAGAGTAATATAAATTCTAATCTTAAGTGGATATGAACAGATATGGAGATATAGTTTAGTTATAGTTCAATTTTAGTTCAGTTCTAGTTCAGTTCTAGTTCTGTTCTAATTCACTTCTAGTTCTGTTCTAATTCACTTCTAGTTCTGTTCTAATTCACTTCTAGTATGAGCGCACAAGTTTCTCTATTGTGTATAGACAAGACAATAGGAAAGCTAATATTTAAATGGGCGTTCGAAGTGGTGTCTTATGACCAGTTCGATGCAGTCAACAAAGACTGCTGGGTATATAGTCTTCATGATTTTTCTCTTTTTTCCTTTCATTTCTTTTGATTGTGTTCATTTTCTATTTGCGAAAAGCTAAAGTTTCTTTATAGATTTGTAATTATTATTGACTTTTATATTTGGCTGCTTAATACGACTGAAATTAGTAAAACTTAATTTATTGGCATTTGTGGATTCTTCTTAAGTCATTTCTCATTTCTTTTTAATTTGGAATTATGATTCATAGAAAATTACGAAAAAAAGATTAAAAAATAATGGAATTAAGAAATACAATAATAAGAAAGATGGATATAATGATTAAAAGCTGAAAATAATAAGAAGAATAGAGTAAATAGATTTGTTTACAATTTTTTTTATAATTAACATTTTAAAATTATGTTGCTAGAAATATTTACTGTCAACATGTTGTGGCAAAGATAAATTAAGGATATGAATATTAAAAAAACTAATGTTACGTTCTTAATTGTTTTGTAAAATATTTTCAAAACTTTATAAAACGATTATGAATTATTGTAAAAATGTTGCAGAACAACATGGGTCTGACAATATGTTGCAGAGAAACAAGGTGTAGACAACATGTTGCTGGAAAATAAAAAAACAATTTAAGATTTTGTCTATTTAAAAATGATGACTTTTTTGCAAGCACGCATTATACAAGAAAATTCTACGAGGGTCCGTTCATAATACTGCATTATGCTGCAGGTTTTTATGTATAAGATTTTAAGTGTACTTTTGTATTATTTTTTAAACTTCTTTACAGGAAATATGAGACGGGCAACATAAAGTTGTCAACATTAGTATGGCAACATGTGGTGGGTAACATGTTGCTGAAAAAAATTAATAAAAAACATTTGTTTGTACTATAGTAAAGCCGCTGGTCTTGACTATAGTTCATTTTATAAATTAAACTGTAATCTTAAGTCTCATTTATAAGTCACTTTAGAGTCCTAAGTTAAAATACAATCTTGAATAAAGATAAATCTTCAGTGTGGACTAAACAAAAGTTAAGTCAAAAGTCTGCAGTTTAATAAATTCGATCCACTACAAAGACTACTGTCAGGTCCAGTCTAGGTTATAGTTTTACAAATAGTCTTGACTAAAGTATAGTTCACAGTTTAGACTGTAGTTTAGTTTAGTGTCTGGATTAATACTCCGCACTTTAGTCTTAAAAGCGGACTAAATCATAGGCCGAACCACATAAAAGTGATAAAACTTTTATTGTGGTCCAGCTTAGGATATCGTTAAATCTACAATCTACAATTTAGTCCATAGTTCAACTACAGTTTAGTTAAAAGTCTGCACTAACATTTAGTCTATATTCTAGACCATTCATTCAATATTCTAAGTCTACAGTAAGTCTATTGCTTAATTTTGAATCAAACCTGAGTTCAGTTTATTTCCACATCAGATCTCAAGTCAGAATGTAGTTATGATTCAGTTATAAGTTTTAATTCAGAATATAGTTCGTATTCTAGCATAAGATACGGCTCAAGATTCTCTTTCAGTTCCAAGTTTTATCAGATTCTAGTTTGGACCAGCTCAGATTCTAATTAAGATTTGGTTTCAGAATATAATCCAAAATCCAGTAGGATACAAATTCCGATTTTTATTCAAATTCTATTTCATATTTTAGAACGAATTCTTGTTCAGATTTCTATAAGAGTCAAAGTCAGAATCTAGCAAAAATTCTAGTTTAGATCTAGAATCTTTGTCCTTTTTTTAGCAGAGGTTCCAGTTTAGATTTTAGTTCCGATTCCAGTAAAGATTCTTAGGAAGATTGTAGTTCAGATTCTTATTCACATTCTCGCTGAGATTCTAGGGAAAAGTCCATTTCAGGCTCTAGTTCCATTTCTAATTCAAATTCTGCTTCTAATTCTAAATCAGTTTTTAAGTCAGATTTTAGATTTTAAGCCATATTTAAGTTTAAATTCTAGTTCAGATTATAATTCAGATTCTATTATAGGCTCCTGATTTTGAGTTAGATTCTAGTTTAGAATTTTGTTGACAATATTTATGAGTTTTCAGTTCATTTCCAACTCAGTTCTAGTTCACTTATAGTTCAGTTCTAGTTTAGTTCTAGTTCAGTTCTAGTTCAGTTTTAGTTCAGTTTTAGTTCAGTTCTAGTTTAGTTCTAGTTTAGTTCCAGTTCAGTTCAGTTCTTGTTCAGTTCTAGTTTAGTTCAGTTCAGTTCTAGTTCACTTCCAGTTCAGTTCTAGTTCAGTTTTAGTTCAGTTTTAGTTCAGTTCTAGTTTAGTTCTAGTTTAGTTCCAGTTCAGTTCTAGTTTAGTTCTAGTTCAGTTCCAGTTCAGTTCAGTTCTAGTTTAGTTCTAGTTCTAGTTCAGTTCCAGTTCAGTTCATTTCTAATTCAGTTCTGCTTAAGTTCTAGTTCACTTCTATTGCAGTTCTAATTCAATTTTAGGTCAATTGTAGTCCATTTACTTTTATTGGGTTTCATTCAATTTTCCCCTCCTTAAACAATCAAAAGTTGTGTGAAATGTTACTTAATAATCCTGCCTATAATAAGCTTAAATTCAATGAGTTATATAACTAATCCTTTGTCTCAATAATTAGAATCGTGTTGACAAATATATTTTTGATTTTGTAAAGAAAATGTTGCGCAAATATTAAATAAACCCTCATCACACTTGACAGAGGTTTGAAATTAATACTTTTTAAGCCACATCAACACCTCTATTTAACAAATTTATTTACTTTTTCTAATCTATGAATTACAAAAAGAGCTTTAAAATTTTTGTGTTGAGGAAGTCCTTTTCGACGTTTCTGCATTCATAACAAAAAGTTTCAAAAGCTGAATTTAAAGACATTTTGCGAACTGTATAAAAGCAAACTCAAGTTATTTTCTTCGAAAGAAATATGAAAAACAAAAAACACCGAACAAAAGTTGTCCCCCCCCCCCCCAAAAAAAATAAAAAAACCAAAACCAAAAAGGAAAATATGAGCAGATTTTGATAAGAGTCATTGTTAAAACGAGTATAAACAAATAAAACATATGAAACCACTAAAGAAAGATTTATGACAGCACTTTTGTACAACTTTTTCAACAAATTCCTCATACTTTTAACCAAAAAGAAGAAAGCCATATTCGGCAAGACAGAATCTTCAATACCCTATGAAGTAAATACATTATGTACCCTCAATACACACTCACATACTGTTAAATACAATACAGGAACACTTAATGAGTTATCAAATTTGTTATATTTTTGTTATAACATTTTTCTACTGAATCGATTTTCATGGAATGATAATGAAGTACACATAACTTTATGTTACGCCAAATCCTATTCTCATTTGTTGTTCTAATTACGAAAATTCTTCACTAGAAGTAAGAGGTTGTTACAGATAACGGTCTATATCTTTTGACATACCAAGGACACTTCTCAAGACTATAAAAAAATACTCCCTGATCGCAATCAATTATTGATGATGTGAGCATGCCAACAACAGACAGACAGACAGACAGACAGACAGACAGACAGACAGACAGACGGACATATTTTGATCTGATAGAAGAATATATATTATACACATTGTGGGTTCTGAGATGATTCCTTCTTAGCGTTACATACAATATAACAAAGTAAATATACCCTCTTCACCACTTGTGGTGGTGGTGGTGGGTAAAACAAAAATAAGGAATGTATAAGATTTATTTGTTAATGTATGAGTAAAAAGGGAAATAGAGGGAGAGAAGAAGTTCACATAAACGTTTATTCAATTCACAAAACCACATGGAGCGGCAAGAATAAGTTTTATACTCAAACCCCTAAAATTATGCTATAAGTAGTTAGTTTGTCATACGTTGCAGGATAATAATTTTTTTTTAAGAAAAACATTTATCATTTAAATGGATACAAAATGCCACTTAAAAGGATATTTCATCTTAATGATTATGATTAGAGTCCCAAAAACATTTTGATCTTATTAAATATTTGCTCAACATTAATGTCTTCGAGATAAGTAAAATTATTGGTAATTTGATATTAATTTGTTGGGATAGAAATGATTAAGGAAATTGATTAAGTAGTTTGCAATTTGTTTGTAATGAAATGGTGAATTAAGGATTGCAAAGTCAGGCATGAGAGGAAGACCAGGGCAGTAACCACAAATAGAAATTCAATTAGAATCTAATCTAGATTCTGAACTACAAGCTGAAGCATAATCTCAATTAGAATTTGAAACAGAATCTCTCATTCAATATTTGAACAAGTCTAGAATTGAAACTAGAATCTGGAAATAGAAACTCAATTACAATCAGAACTCGTATGAACCATAATCCTAACTAGAATCTGAATTAGAATCTGAACTAGAATCTCAGCAAGAATCTGGAAATAGAGTTTGGAATCAGAATTCAAATGAGCCACAATCCTAACTACAATCTGAAATAGAATATGAACCAAAATCTCAAGTAGAATCTTAAAAATCAATCATAATTAGAACTGCAATTTAAATAGGAATTCTAAACAAAACCTGAGTGAGAATATGAAATACAATCTGAACTAGACTGAACTGAACTGCTAGAATCTCAACCATAATATCCATTAAACATCACAATCTCTACTGGAAACTCGTCCGAACAAGAATACGGATTGGAAGCGAAATCTTAATTATCTTAAATAGAATCTGGACTAGAATCCCAACCATAATCTGAAAAAGAATTTGTAATGGAAACTCAATCAGAACTAAAACTTATATCTGAACTAAAAGTCTAAATTAGATTCTAAAGCACAACCTGAACTATAATCTCTGCTAGAATCTCAACCAGAAACTGAACCAGAATCAAAACCGAAATCTGAAGAAAATTTTTATGTGAAATATAAACTGAACTGGAATCACAAGTTGAATCTGAATTATTATGTGGACTAGAAATTGAATTGAACTAAAACTGAAATTGAATAGAATTAGAACTAAACTAGGAACTGTACTAAAATCTGAACTGGTGAACTCATTAGAAACCGAACTAACATCCGCATCAAAATCTAAACTGAAATATAAACTGGAACTTAACTAGAATCTAGACAAGAATTTGAACAAAAATCTGGACTAATATTTAAATCGAACTTGAAAAAATGTCGAGCAATTGAATCTAAACTACTATCTAAACTGGAACCTGAAATATAACCTAAACCAGAGTTTACACAACAATATAAACTAGAAACTCGACCAGAGTTTCAATTATAATCTCAACTAGAATTTGAATTAATAGCGGCACCAAGAATTTGATTTGGTATCTCGACTGGAAGCTTAACCAGTATCTGAACTAAAGAATCAACAAGGTTCTCAAACAAAGTCACTACATTTAAGAGCTAGAAACTGCAGTAGAAGGTGAAATAGTATCGAAATTAGTATTTGAACTGGATCCAGAATTCGTATCTTTATTGGAACAAAAGCATAAGGTTGCTGGCTCTTTTTAATTATTAAATAAATTTTTAATAAACTGCAGCATATGTTCTAGGGATTAAATGAAATGACGTTAAAGAATCCTTCAAATAGAGTTTTTATAGCAAATGTAGCCCAGCATTAGACTACATTACGTTTACTTTCACAAAGAAGCTTATTGTTTTTTATTTGTTTTTAATATTAGAATATGATCCAGAACCACGAAACTTAACCAGTATATGAATAAAAAAGGTCCTAAGCTAAAATTACTGGAATTTCGTGCTAGAATGTGAAGTTAAATATGGAATGGAATGGGAACTAGTATTTAAACTGGATCCAGGACTAAAATCTTTATTAGAATAAAAACTATCTTAAACCTTAGGTTGTTTTAAAATTAATAAATGTGTTTTTTAATAAACTGCAGCATATGTTTTAGGGATTAAATGAAATTACGTTAAAGAAACCTTCAAATGGAGTTTTGATAGCAAACAAATTACGATTATTTGTTTATATAATTAAAAATCCATTTAAAAAAAGTTTTTTAACTGAAAACTGAATCAAATTCAAAAAAAAACAAACTAAATTTTTTATTAATAACAAAATCCTTAACACCAAAAAAACATAAATTCCACTTAAAAAAGGAATTATGATTTCATTAAATTTAAATTTATTTTATAACAAAATCCCAATAGAATTTTCAAATTTTCCGCCCGATACAAATAATCCATAAAAATATTTTCTCTTTAAATTTAAACAACAACAAAATTTAATTTAATTTGTTTTTGTGATAAAAAGTCTGTTTTTGTTAGAAATTTCAGTTTAACACTCCGCCAGAAAATCTCTTAACAGGAAATAAGACTTAAAAAGCTTTTGTTGTAAATAAGAATAGAGCGCAGGATGAGGAAGGATAAGAAGGAGAACTCGTTAATGCTTCGAAAGTAAACTTTAAGGTGTAAAATATTTCAATTTAAAATTCCAAAATTTTAATGAAATTTAAATAATTTTGAATTTTTACTCTCTGCTGCTGATGTTTAGAGTGAAACTAATTTAATTAAAATTACTAAATAATGATAGTTAATCATTGAACTTTAGTATTTTAACAGTTGATTAAACATCAACTATTAATTCCTTTAACTAACAATTCAAACAAAGATAATATTACTCAGAGCATTAAATAAATAAAATTTATCCTTGAAAAACATTATGTAGTTGTGAAGGAGCAATTTGAAAGGAGAGACTATCGACTCTACAAATAAGAATCTATTTATCTATCGAACCCAAAAAAAAAAAAAACATAAAAAATAATTCCCATTAATACTGATTAAATTGTTATTAATATTTTGTTTACAAAGGATAACAAAAGGACTTATATAAGCTTAACTTTCAAAGGATTTTTTCAACAAATTTGGAAAAGAATTTTCATTAAATATTGTTTATTTAATGATATTAAATTTATTAAAAGAAACTTTATCGTGAAAAAAGTACAGCATACTTTTGAGTCAAAAATTAAAAAAAAATTGATTTAAAGAATTTTATAAAAGAAAATATATTATTTAATTGATCTTAAGAGATTCAGATATATGCTGTTGTAAAATCGGAATAATAATCTTAACTATAAGCTGAACTATAATTTGAACACAAATCTGAAAATGAATCTGAACTAGAATCTTTGCTTAAATCTGAATTAGATTGTGAATTAGAATCGGAACAAGAATCTGAATAGGAATCTGAATAAGAAGCCGGAGAAAAAGCTGAAATAAAATCTAAACAAAAATCGAAACTCAAATTTGAATTAGAAAATGAACAAGAATTTAAACTTGAATCTCAACTCGAATCTGAATTAGAAACAAATTTTTAACCTGAACTAGAATCTGCATAATATTATGCAGTAGACTTTTAACTACAATCTGAATTTGTATCTGAGCTAGAATCTAAATTTGAATTCGAAATAACAGCTGAACTATAAACTGAACTAGAATCCGAATTAAAAATGAAGAATAATAGAATATGAAAAGGAAGTGAACTAGAACTGAACAAGAATTGAATTAGAACTAGAACTGAACTAGAATCTGAAATAAAAACTGAATTGAAGCTGAAGTAAATCTTAACAATAATCTGAACTAGAAATAAACTAAGACTAAACTTGAACTGAAATAGAACTGAACAAGAACTGAACTAAAACTGAACTAAAACTGAACCAAAACTGAACAAGAACTGAACTAAAACTGAACAAGAACTGAAGTAAAACTGCACTAGAACTGAACGAGAACTGAACCAGAACTGAACTAGAACTGAACTAAAACTGAACTAGAACTGAACAAGAATTGAACTAAAACTGAACAAGAACTGAACTAAAACTGCACTAGAACTGAACGAGAACTGAACCAGAACTGAACAAGAACTGAAATAAAACTGCACTAGAACTGAACGAGAACTGAACCAGAACTGAACAAGAACTGAAATAAAACTGCACTAGAACTGAACGAGAACTGAACTAGAACTGAAGTAAAACTGAACTAGAACTGAACAAGAATTGAACTAAAACTGAACAAGAACTGAACTAAAACTGCACTAGAACTGAACGAGAACTGAACCAGAACTGAACAAGAACTGAACTAAAACTGAACTAGAACTGAACGAGAACTGAACTAGAACTGAAGTAAAACTGCACTAGAACTGAACGAGAACTGAACCAGAACTGAACTAGAACTGAACTAAAACTGAAGTAGAACTGAACAAGAATTGAACTAAAACTGAACAAGAACTGAACTAAAACTGCACTAGAACTGAACGAGAACTGAACCAGAACTGAACAAGAACTGAAATAAAACTGCACTAGAACTGAACGAGAACTGAAGTAAAACTGAACTAGAACTGAACAAGAATTGAACTAAGACTGAACAAGAACTGAACTAAAACTGCACTAGAACTGAACGAGAACTGAACCAGAACTGAACAAGAACTGAACTAAAACTGAACTAGAACTAAACAAGAACTGAACTAAAACTGAACAAGAACTGAACTAAAACTGCACTAGAACTGAACGAGAACTGAACAAGAACTGAAATAAAACTGAACAAGAAATGAACTAAAACTGAACAAGAACTGAACTAAAACTGCACTAGAACTGAACGAGAACTGAACAAGAACTGAAATAAAACTGAACAAGAATTGAACCAGAACTGAATTAGAACTAAAATTGAAATAGACTGAACTAGAATCTGATATAAAAGCTGAATTGAAGCTGAAGTGAAATTTAACAAGAATCTGAACTAGAACTAAACTAAAACTAAACTTAAACTGAACTACAACTGAACCAGAACTGAGCTTGAACTGAACTGGAACTGAATTAGACCTGAATAAGAACTGAAATAGACCTGAACAAGAACTGAACTAAAACTGAACAAGAACTGAACTAGAACTGAACAAGAATTGAACCAGAACTGAATTAGAACTAAAACTGAACTAGAACTGAACTAGAATCTGAAATAAAAACTGAATTGAAGCTGAAGTGAAACTTAACAAGAATCTGAACTGGAACTAAACTAAGACTAAACTTGAACTGAACTACAACTGAACCAGAACTGAGCTTTAACTGAACTAGAACTGAACAAGAACCAAACTAAAACTGAACCAAAACTGAACAAGAACTGAACTAAAACTGAACTATAACTGAACAAGAATTGAACCAGAACTGAATTAGAACTAGAACTGAACTAGAATCTGAAATAAAAACTGAATTGAAGCTGAAGTGAAACTTAACAAGAATCTGAATTAGAAATAAACTTAGACTAAACTTAAACTGAACTAAAACTGAACTGGATCTAAACTAAAACTGAAATAGAACTGAACCAGAACTGAGCTAGAACTGAACTGGAACTGAATTAAAACTGAATTAGGACTAAACAAGAACTCAACTAAAACTGAACATGAACTGAACCAGAAATGAACTAGAGCTGAACAAGCACCGAATTAAAACTGAACAAGAACTGAATTAGAACTGAACTAGAAATGAACTAGAACTGAATTAGAACTAAACAAGAACCGAACTAAAACTGAACATGAACTGAACTAAAACTGAACAAGAACTGAACAAGAATTGAACTAGAACTGAAGTAAAACTGAACTAGAACTGAACAAGAACTGAAATAAAACTGCACTAGAACTGAACTAAAACTGCACTAGAACTGAACGAGAACTGAACAAGAACTGAACTAAAACTGAACTAAAACTGAACTAGAACATAAGCATTACTTTTATCAATGTGTTTAATGACTTTTTATTGTGTTTAATTATTTATATTATAATCAAATATATAAAATTTATTACTTTGTTTTAATTTTAAATAAGTTTCATTTAACAGTTTTTGTTGTTTAAAATTTCCAATCAATTATTTAAATAATTATCGCTAATGTTAGCGAAAAAAACTTTGAACTAAATACATTAAATTAGTAAAATGAATATAATTTTATATAATTTTCTTTTATATTCTAAAACACTAATTTGCTGGCAGGACATAACAGGGAGAGAGAGAGAAAAAAGGAAAACAAATGATCTATTTAATAACATTAGTGTTACACAAACACATACTTACATATAATTTCCACTATACTATTGTTGTATTATTTCGGTTATTTTTATATGTGTATGTGTGTGCCTTTTTTTGTAGACAATTTGTAGTGTGTTTGTTGTTCTTTTTTTTTGTGATTGTGATTGTTTGTTAGTCCAATTTAAATGCTCATTTCTTGCTCGTTAGTTACGAGCACGTTGTTACCGTTAGTTAGTGAATGAGTGAGTGAGTGTGTGTACAAAATGATAATGATGAAATAATGAGAAAAGAGTGAGAGGACTTTTAGTGTTATATTTTTTGTTCATTTAAACATTTATTACAACTATTTTGAAAAGAATTAAGAATTAAAAAAAAAACAACATTCACAAACAAACACTCTCACTATTCATTTTATAAATTTTTACGCTCTTTTGTTGTAATTGTTTGTTTTTATAGTAGCACTATGGTAGTCACACATTTTCACCCACACACCAACATGTATTTATTACAAAGCCATTGCATTCTATATTATAAATACATTCAGCTGTGTCAGGGAGAGAAAGAGAGAGAGCACTATTTGTATGTAAAAATAAAACGTTAATGGTTTTGTGTATTTAAAATAAACATTTCACAGTGGGCTTAAATGTGAATTCATCGCAATAATTTTTAATTTTATTTACTGAAATGCTGTTCTGTTATAATTCAGGTTTTGATTTAGATTTTAGTTCAGATGATGCAGAACTCTCAGTTCTTCACAATGTCAATATCAGCCAATCATTTCAAAAGTAGTAGCTCATCTTATGATCATCATTGTGCTAGATCATAAGATGAGCGCAGTCTCTTAAGAAAGAAGTGGGATCTCACGGAGTCATCTATAGGATTTTTGTCTACTCTCGCCTAAGACATCCAACATGCAAGTAAAATTATAATACAGATAACATCATGCTTCAAAGTCAACAAATCGGATACGTAGTTAGCTTCTGCTATTTAGGTAGTATAATGACTGCAAATGTTGGTGCATATGCAAATGTGAATAACAGGCTCGCCAAAGAGTCAATACTATTGGAGGACCACAATCAACATGAAGATGCTCTCAAATATTCAGACCAGTGAAGTTTAGAAAATCCCAGGCAGCACTGCTGCATTCTGCACCTAATGACATCAAAACGCAAATGTTTTGTGGAAGCCATATGACTCCAAGAGGGATGATAGAAAAAAGAATTGAGATGATACTTCAGAATATAGTTCAGACTAAAATTAAAATTCAAGATTTTAGTTTAGCTTATGGATCAGACATAAGTTAAGATTCTAACTCTAATACAGAGTTTAGGTTACAGCTCAGATTCCTACTAAAATTCTTATTCAAATTCAAAAAAAAAAAAAAAACATGAAACAAAATTAACTTTGAACATAGTTGATTTGAGATAGAATAAGCCAGTTTAGATTTCGTTTCACAATCTAGCTTAAGCTTCGGGTTTAGATTCCAGACTAGATTCAATTCTAGTTCAGTTCTAGTTCAGCTTTAGCTTTAAATAAAAATCGGTTTGGAACCATAGTGCACTTGTTTTTTTTCACTAAAATTTTTATTCTTGTAATTGTAAGTGTGTTTGCGTATTTTTTGGTTTTACTTGTTTTTCTGTTCTTTTTTGTTGCTGTTCATAATAGTGAAAGTGTAAAATTTTTAAATGTATAATGTAAAATATACGTTTATTTATCATTACATAACGAAAAAAATGAACAAGAAAATTGTAATAAAAATTTTTCCTTTATAAAAAAAACATATATTTTTAATAAAAAATATGGAAAAAATATTGGCCACAATATATAATAAATGGTTTTGTCAAAATTTTTTTTAAATATTTTCTCTTCAAACATTATTTTACTCTATAGAATTTCCAAGTAATATTCCTAAAAGTATGCTTTGCATATTAATCAATTGCTGTTTGAAGATGCATTAAAAAAAAAAAACAATTACCTGATTGATATTAATATGAAAAATGGTTTTGGTTTTTATGCGAAAATATTTATAACGAAAAATTTGAAAGGAAAAAAAAATCCATTGGAGAATTCAAGGTAATAAACTGTAAATATTATATTTCACAAAAATTTTAAATGTTTTTGTGAAAATAATGAAAATTTATATATAAAATATGAATTTTGCTAAAAAAATAAGAATTTAAGTTTGAAAGTTTAAGAGATTTCCATAATGTAACTTTCAAATAACTCTGTTACTTTCGATGCATTAAAGATATCTTAATGGAATTTCACATGGTTAGAAATAAGATACATTGGAATTGATCTGAAGTGGATATGGCCATTTGGTGTATGAAATTTTTTAAAAATATGTTCCAGATTCCCCACTAAATTCTCAAAAATAATACTGAATTTTTTTTCAATTTTTTAAAATGGTGGTAACATTTGTTCACTGATAAAACAAATTTTTTGTTTTAAACTTTATAATTTTATATTTTACTTTTAATGGAATATGTGTAAATAAGATGTGGATGAATTTTGAAATCTACACACAATACATATCCAAAGTTGGTAATTTCAAACAAAAATTAGTTAGTTCTTTTATTTAGTTCTCATAACGGGAAGAAGGAATCATTTCTGAATTATTGTTAGAATATATTTACATATGTTGTCTGGTTGTCTAGTCCATAAAAGAGACTGTTGACAAGTCTATATAAGAGAATGTCCACTGGGGTATATAAGACACTATCGTTTATTCTATATAAAAGACTGTCTTCTGGTCTTTGTAAGAGACTCTCGACTGGTCTATATATGAGACTGCGTCTAGTCTATATAAAAGACTGTCGACTAGTATAAAGAAGAGGCTTTCTACTGGTCTTTGTAAGAGAATGTCGACCGGTCTATATAAGATTCTGCCGATTGATCTATATAAAAGACTGTTGTTTAGTCTATATAAGTTACTGCCGTCTAGTCTATAAATGATATTGTCGACTAGTCTACATAAGAGGCTTTTCAATGGTCTATATATGAGATTGCCGTCTATTCTATATAAGAGACCAGACAACAGTCTTTATGAGAGACTACTGGTCTATATAAGACTCTGTCGACTGATCTATATAAAAGACTGTCGTCTTGTATATATAAGAGAGAGTCGACTGGTTAGAGATTGTCGACTTTTCTATATAAAAGACTTGTCTAGTCTATAAAATTGACTACCATTTAGTCTCTAAAATAGTTATTTTCTAAAAATTCTATATTAAATATTTCCATTGAAAAAATAAAAATAAAAATTTAATTTCTCTTACTTTCACCTTTTTACATATCATAGTATGGTAAGTATAATTAATAAGAAATTATTTAATATCAATCATACGCACAAATGTCTCTATTTAATTGAAACTGTATATTTTATTGCTCTCTAACGTATACTTAATATTTGCCAAATATTACTTAATAAATCATACGTTCCGTTTTATTAAATTGTCTCAAAACACAAGTTCATGTGATTGTCTCTGGCGTATACTTAATATACAAAGGAAATGTCACATTAATCATACGTTTTGTTTTACAAACAAATTAAAATTCAATTTGTTTTCTTCATTTCTCCTAAAAAAAGGAAAAACAAGCAAAAAAATATGTCTGATTCATTTTAATCTTTCTTTGTTTCGTTTTTGGTTTTAATTAATATTTTATTTTAAGCCTTTTTTGCCAAATGCTAATCTTAAACAATACATCCTATTTATGTGTGTGTGTGTTTAAGTCCTTTCATCCATTCACTTAGACGTCCGTCTGTCTGTCCTTCTGTCTTTCCTTTTCCTGTGCTTTTTTGGTTCAATAACAATTTTCTGTGGTGGTTTTGTTCTCCATTCAATAGCAAAATTTTACAATGAACAAGTGAGAATTTAATATTCGGCCATACCGAATCGTCAATGCCCTCCACAGCAATGCGTGTAAAGAATTATATTATGTTTCGTACAAACATACTCACACATGTACTCACAGAGGTATACAATATATACATGTTTTTCTTTAATGTAATACGGAACATTATTGCGGATGTGAGCGTGCTAACAATAGACAGACAGTCTGATTTACAGATAGACAGACTGATTGACTGACTAATAGACAGATAGATTGATAGACAATAGACAGACTACGATTTGATGCAAGAGTATATATACATTATGAGGTCAGAGATGTTTCTTTTTTGGCGTTACACACGAAATGACAAAGTTAATATAACACTTTTGGTGGTGTATGGTATAAAAATCTTAAACAAAAGCCAAAGTTAATAATAATGACTAAATATATATTCGAAATTACAATAACAATATTTGCAAAATTTTAACAAACTGATTTTTGTTGTTGTTGCCATTGCTGCTGCTGCTGTTGCATTTGAATTTATAACAAAATTTCTGTTGTTCAACAGCTGAGCTTAGATTAACTTCGATTTGTCTGTTTGTCTTCATTTTTTTCTGGAGGATCAAAAGAACAAGAAAAATGTTTTCAATTTCAATCTGAATTCGAATTTTCCTTGTTTTGCTTTAAACACAACAAATTACCATGAAGTTTTCTTTTTGTTTTCCTTATTTTTTATATTATTTTGTGGCTCATTTTTTAAAATATTTTTTCCATTTTTTTAGAAGTTTAAAAAACTCGAAATAGTTTGTATATTTTCTAAGGATAATCAAGGAAAAAAGGGAAAAAGGATAATAATATCAATTGAAATATATTTAAAGTTTACGAAAAAATAAAATTGGCAAAATTTGATTACAAAAATTAAATGTTTTTCTCTCATTTTATTTTAATTAAAATTAAAAAAAAAAAAAACTAAATCAAAAAGTATAAAAAGTATAAAATCAAATAGAAGTAGAAGTAATTGTAGTTAGGACCCTTTACACCTAAAAATATATATAACGAAATACACTTTTATAAAAGAGACAAAATTTTTGCCTGTAGACCAGTTCAAATTCCAGTTAAAATTCGATTGTATTTCAGATTCAAATTCTAATTCTAGATTCAATTCCAGATCTGTTTTTGTTTCTAATTCTATTTCTTATGACAGTAAACTGTCTATATACTGGACTGTAGATTACCTTAATAGTTTCGCTTATAGACTCGTTTAAACTTTGTCTAGTTTCCCCTTTAGTCTTGTATATAGTCTCCTCTATAGAATACTTTATAGTATCGACAATAAACCAATTTATAGTTCCGACTATAAACTAGTTCACAGTAGAGTTTATGGATCAATTAAAAGAGTCCACTGTAGTTTCGACTATAGATAAATTTTAGGTTTCGATCAGTTTAAAGACTCTTATATAGAGCATAAAGATTATAGTCTCGCCTAAAAACATATCTATAGACTCGTCTATAGAGCAGCTATGTGTATATCTAAACATAAATCGGTAGACTCGTCTATAGACAAGTTTATAGTCTCGATCACAGAAGACTCGTCTTCACAATAGTTTCCAGTCCCTTCGTAGGCTTTGTAGGCTTTGACTAAAGTCTCGAGTACACTTTGTAGTACCGAAAGGAGTAGTTCTATAGTCTCTCTTACAGATTGGTTAAAAGTTTCGACTAGAGACTAGTCTAAAACTAGACTATAGACCAGAATATGAGTCTATAGACTAGACTATGAGTCTATAGACTAGACTATGAGTCTATAGACTAGGCTATGAGTCTATAGACTAGACTATGAGTCTATAGACTAGACTATGAGTCTATAGACTAGACTATGAGTCTATAGACTAGACTATGAGTCTATAGACTAGACTATGAGTCTATAGACTAGGCTATGAGTCTATAGACTAGACTATGAGTCTATAGACTAGACTACGAGTCTATAGACTAGACTATGAGTCTATAGACTAGACTATGAGTCTATAGACTAGACTATGAGTCTATAGACTAGGCTATGAGTCTATAGACTAGACTACGAGTCTATAGACTAGACTATGAGTCTATAGACTAGACTATGAGTCTATTGACTAGACTATGAGTCTATATACTAGACTATGAGTCTATAGACTAGGCTATGAGTCTATAGACTAGACTACGAGTCTATAGACTAGACTATGAGTCTATAGACTAGACTATGAGTCTATAGACTAGACTATGAGTCTATAGACTAGACTATGAGTCTATAGACTAGGCTATGAGTCTATAGACTAGACTATGAGTCTATAGACTAGACTACGAGTCTATAGACTAGACTATGAGTCTATAGACTAGACTATGAGTCTATTGACTAGACTATGAGTCTATAGACGTCTTTAGACAAGTTTATAGTTTCAACTGTAGACAAGTTTATAGTTTCAACTGTAGACCAGTTTATAGATTCAATTAAAAACGAGTTTATGGTCTCGTCCAGATTCAAGTTAAAATTCTAGTTTAGATTCCACTTTAGATTCCACTTCAGATTCTAGTTAAGACTTTAGTTCAGGTTTTAGTTCAGCTCTAGTTAAGATTCTAATTCAGTTACAGTTCACTGTTTCTTCGAGTGTATTAACGTCTTTTCTGCTTGACATGATTCCAAGGTTTAATTAAAAGAGCAAGAAATAAAGGACGACAACTGATTAAGAGAAAAAGTAACTTCAAATAATTATTTTCTTCCTACAATTATTTACTTATAGGGATTAGGGTTTGGACTAACAACAAATTAATTTTCGAATGAGAAGAAATGGGAAGTAAAAGAAAACACAAGAAAATAACAATTAAAGAGAAAAGAAACTTTAACTCTTTCACCACAAAAATAATTCAGATTAATTGTCACATGTAAAATAATTTAAAAAAAAAAATAAAAATAAAAATAAATTTTTATTCCCAACAAATTTTAATCACTTTTCAACCAACAATTTCATTTAACATAAATTTCCGCTGCAATGAGTGATTTTAAATTAAACTGAGTGATTTAAAAATAAAAATCAAATTTACAATTTTTATTCAAAAAACAACAATTTCGTAATCATGTTACAAATACAATTTTTCTATAAAATAGAAAAATTGTTTAAAATTAAAAAGAAAAAAAAAAACATCAACTCTGAAACCAAATTTTGAAAATGTTTTCAAATTTAATTATGGCATGTAAAATTGTTTAAAAGTGTGAGTGAGTGTGAGAGTGTGTGTACTCGAAGTAGGATTTGTTTTACTATAATAAATTGCTATAAATATATAAAAGCAGCTAAAAGGCTTCATTTCAGGCAAAAACAAATAAATATATTTTTGAGCAAATAAAATTTATTAACATTTCGTTTAAATAAATATGAGATGGAGAGAAAAAAATAAAATTAAATATAAATATTTTCACGAAAATGGCAAAATAAAAAAGGAAATTAAGAGCCCGACTACAGTGAAAACTTTACTATAATCTATAGAAGAGACTACAAACTACAACTAGACTGTAAAATAGTCTACAGACAGGACGACGAATTAGGATATAAATGAGACTATGAACTATTCTTTAGACATGACTATAAACTACTCTATAAATAATATAAGTTTATAGCCGAGACTATAAATTAGTCTATATCCGAGACTATAAACTAGTCTATAGACGAGACTATAAACTAGTCTATGGACGAGACTATAATCTAGTCTATAGACGAGACTATAATCTAGTCTATAGACGAGACTATAATCTAGTCTATAGACGAGACTATAATCTAGTCTATAGACGAGACTATAATCTAGTCTATAGACGAGACTATAATCTAGTCTATAGACGAGACTATAATCTAGTCTATAGACGAGACTATAATCTAGTCTATAGACGAGACTATAATCTAGTCTATAGACGAGACTATAATCTAGTCTATAGACGAGACTATAATCTAGTCTATAGACGAGACTATAATCTAGTCTATAGACGAGACTATAATCTAGTCTATAGACGAGACTATAATCTAGTCTATAGACGAGACTATAATCTAGTCTATAGACGAGACTATAATCTAGTCTATAGACGAGACTATAATCTAGTCTATAGACGAGACTATAAACTAGTCTATGGACGAGACTATATTCTAGTCTATAGACGAGACTATAAACTAGTCTATGGACGAGACTATAATCTAGTCTATAGACGAGACTATAAACTAGTCTATGGACGAGACTATAATCTAGTCTATAGACGAGACTATAAACTAGTCTATGGACGAGACTATAATCTAGTCTATAGACGAGACTATAAACTAGTCTATGGACGAGACTATAATCTAGTCTATAGACGAGACTATAAACTAGTCTATGGACGAGACTATAATCTAGTCTATAGACGAGACTATAAACTAGTCTATGGACGAGACTATAATCTAGTCTATAGACGAGACTATAAACTAGTCTATGGACGAGACTATAATCTAGTCTATAGACGAGACTATAAACTAGTCTATGGACGAGACTATAATCTAGTCTATAGACGAGACTATAAACTAGTCTATGGACGAGACTATAATCTAGTCTATAGACGAGACTATAAACTAGTCTATGGACGAGACTATAATCTAGTCTATAGACGAGACTATAAACTAGTCTATGGACGAGACTATAATCTAGTCTATAGACGAGACTATAAACTAGTCTATGGACGAGACTATAATCTAGTCTATAGACGAGACTATAAACTAGTCTATGGACGAGACTATAATCTAGTCTATAGACGAGACTATAAACTAGTCTATGGACGAGACTATAATCTAGTCTATAGACGAGACTATAAACTAGTCTATGGACGAGACTATAAACTAGTCTATGGACGAGACTATAAACTAGTCTATAGACGAGACTATAAACTAGTCTATAGACGAGACTATAAACTAGTCTATAGACGAGACTATAAACTAGTCTATAGACGAGACTATAAACTAGTCTATAGACGAGACTATAAACTAGTCTATAGACGAGACTATAAACTAGTCTATAGACGAGACTATAAACTAGTATATAGACGAGACTATAAACTAGTATATAGACGAGACTATAAACTAGTATATAGACGAGACTATAAACTAGTCTATAGACGAGACTATAAACTAGTCTATAGACGAGACTATAAACTAGTCTATAGACGAGACTATAAACTAGTTTATAGACGAGACTATAAACTAGTCTATAGACGAGACTATAAACTAGTCTATAGACGAGACTATAAACTAGTCTATAGACGAGACTATAATCTAGTCTATAGACGAGACTATAATCTAGTCTATAGACGAGACTATAATCTAGTCTATAGACGAGACTATAATCTAGTCTATAGACGAGACTATAAACTAGTCTATGGACGAGACTATATTCTAGTCTATAGACGAGACTATAAACTAGTCTATGGACGAGACTATATTCTAGTCTATAGACGAGACTATAAACTAGTCTATGGACGAGACTATAATCTAGTCTATAGACGAGACTATAAACTAGTCTATGGACGAGACTATAATCTAGTCTATAGACGAGACTATAAACTAGTCTATGGACGAGACTATAATCTAGTCTATAGACGAGACTATAAACTAGTCTATGGACGAGACTATAATCTAGTCTATAGACGAGACAATAAACTAGTCTATGGACGAGACTATAATCTAGTCTATAGACGAGACTATAAACTAGTCTATGGACGAGACTATAATCTAGTCTATAGACGAGACTATAAACTAGTCTATGGACGAGACTATAATCTAGTCTATAGACGAGACTATAAACTAGTCTATGGACGAGACTATAATCTAGTCTATAGACGAGACTATAAACTAGTCTATGGACGAGACTATAAACTAGTCTATGGACGAGACTATAATCTAGTCTATAGACGAGACTATAAACTAGTCTATGGACGAGACTATAATCTAGTCTATGGACGAGACTATAATCTAGTCTATAGACGAGACTATAAACTAGTCTATGGACGAGACTATAATCTAGTCTATAGACGAGACTATAAACTAGTCTATGGACGAGACTATAAACTAGTCTATAGACGAGACTATAAACTAGTCTATAGACGAGACTTTAAACTAGTCTATAGACGAGACTATAAACTAGTCTATAGACGAGACTATAAACTAGTCTATAGACGAGACTATAAACTAGTCTATAGACGAGACTATAAACTAGTCTATAGACGAGACTATAAACTAGTCTATAGACGAGACTATAAACTAGTCTATAGACGAGACTATAAACTAGTCTATAGACGAGACTATAAACTAGTCTATAGACGAGACTATAAACTAGTCTATAGACGAGACTATAAACTAGTATATAGACGAGACTATAAACTAGTATATAGACGAGACTATAAACTAGTCTATAGACGAGACTATAAACTAGTCTATAGACGAGACTATAAACTAGTCTATAGACGAGACTATAAACTAGTTTATAGACGAGACTATAAACTAGTCTATAGACGAGACTATAAACTAGTCTATAGACGAGACTATAAACTAGTCTATAGACGAGACTATAAACTAGTCTATAGACGAGACTATAAACTAGTCTATAGACGAGACTATAAACTAGTCTATAGACGAGACTATAAACTAGTCTATAGACGAGACTATAAACTAGTCTATAGACGAGACTATAAACTAGTCTATAGATGAGACTATAAACTAGTCTATAGATGAGACTATAAACTAGTCTATAGATGAGACTATAAACTAGTCTATAGACGAGACTATAAACTAGTCTATAGATGAGACTATAAACTAGTCTATAGACGAGACTATAAAGTAGTCTATAGACGAGACTATAAACTAGTCTATAGATGAGACTATAAACTAGTCTATAGACGAGACTATAAAATAGTTTATTCGCGACACAATAAACTAGTCTATGGATAAGACTATAAACCGGTTTATTATCGCGACTTAAAACCAGTCTATAGTTAATTATACACCATTTTTCTTTTATTTTCCCACTGACCTTTCTTAACTCTATCAAACATCATCCAAAAAAAAAATAAATCGAAAGGAAAAGTGAAAAGTTGAATATCCGATGAAAGAAAGAAAAAAATAGCAGTAAAATAATCATACTAAATTAATAGTTTTATGTCAACTGACTGAGTAGACTGATAGCATGTTTTTTATATCATCCGCTTTTTTCCTCAACATCAAGAGTTAAATTGAAACATCATCGTGATGATGTATAAGAGTGGGCGTCATAAGGATTAAAAGGAAATATTTGCCAGAAATAAAAAACTTTCATTTCCGTTTAACTTAAATTAACATGAAATAAAAATGTTTGTGAAAGATAGATAAAATATGGTGGAAATAAACTAAAATAAAAACATTAAACTCTTTTTTGACAAAAGGGAAGTTAACTAATAAAGATATTTAAAGGGATTTTAATTGAAAATTTTAAAAAAGGATATAAAAGAATTAACGAAGGTTGTTAAAATTATTACGGGATAAAAAAATTAAAGTTGGAGTCTATAAACTAGACCGTAGTCTAGTCTATAAACTAGACCGTAGTCTAGTCTATAAACTAGACCGTAGTCTAGTCTATAAACTAGACCGTAGTCTAGTCTATAAACTAGACCGTAGTCTAGTCTATAAACTAGACCGTAGTCTAGTCTATAAACTAGACCGTAGTCTAGTCTATAAACTAGACCGTAGTCTAGTCTATAAACTAGACCGTAGTCTAGTCTATAAACTAGACCGTAGTCTAGTCTATAAACTAGACCGTAGTCTAGTCTATAAACTAGACCGTAGTCTAGTCTATAAACTAGACCGTAGTCTAGTCTATAAACTAGACCGTAGTCTAGTCTATAAACTAGACCGTAGTCTAGTCTATAAACTAGACCGTAGTCTAGTCTATAAACTAGACCGTAGTCTAGTCTATAAACTAGACCGTAGTCTAGTCTATAAACTAGACCGTAGTCTAGTCTAGTCTATAAACTAGACCGTAGTCTAGTCTATAAACTAGACCGTAGTCTAGTCTATAAACTAGACCGTAGTCTAGTCTATAAACTAGACCGTAGTCTAGTCTATAAACTAGACCGTAGTCTAGTCTATAAACTAGACCGTAGTCTAGTCTATAAACTAGACCGTAGTCTAGTCTATAAACTAGACCGTAGTCTAGTCTATAAACTAGACCGTAGTCTAGTCTATAAACTAGACCGTAGTCTAGTCTATAAACTAGACCGTAGTCTAGTCTATAAACTAGACCGTAGTCTAGTCTATAAACTAGACCGTAGTCTAGTCTATAAACTAGACCGTAGTCTAGTCTATAAACTAGACCGTAGTCTAGTCTATAAACTAGACCGTAGTCTATAGTCCATTATAAACATTTATCCTTCCCTTATTTCTTTTCGTGATAAAGTCATTTTCTCTGTCATGACTTAAGAAATTAAACTCTCATTGATGTTGATTATTTTGCTTAATTTTCCAAACTTTGTTAATGACTAATTTAATGGACTCTTTTATTTAAAGAGTCTTTTGTCTAGTAATTTTAGTCATTAGCAATTTTGGTGTCAAAATTTAACATAAATATTACTATAATTATTATTAATTCCTCCAAAACTTTTAGGAGACTTTTTGAAATGAAACGACATTGAATGATTTATTTTTTTGTTGAAATTTTTTTTGTTTAAATATTTTTTATTTAAATATTTTTAATTTAGTCTTTATTTTTAATTTTGAACTTTAAATAGAGAATATTATGTCATATGTAAATTATAATAGTTGTAAAACTTCATGTTTACATTTACATATGTTTACTAATACATTTACACATGGAGAGTGTAAATTCTGTGTATGGCAAAGAGAGACAGAGAGCAAAAATGTTGCTATTTGTATTTGTATTAGTTTAACAAGACAGAAGTCTATTTATTATGGCAAAAAGCACACATACACACATACCCATATCAACATTCTAACACATACAGTGACAGTTTTTTTTTATTTATTTAGTTTTAGAGTTAAATATTTGTAAGTTGACTAAAAATGTTAAAATATGAAAGTTTTTTTTCTAGTTTTTGTCATGGAAGATAATGCATACAATTACATGTGTATGAATATATGTTTGTATTTTAGGTATGTAAATGTGTGTGTATGTGTAAGAAGATAAATATTGTAAATATTTCAAACTTAAAGTTACAAACAAAAAAGACATTTACAGCTTTTGTTTATTATTTCATGTGAGTTACTTACACATACTCACACACATTTAGATATTAACACTCACACTTTAAAGGAAACACTGTTATTTATTTACAGGATCTTTGTATGTGTTTTTAAGTGAATTTTTTGCATAAGAGAAAGTTTCGTGTTTAAGCTGAAAGTTTTAACTCACACATTTGCAGTTTCAGTTTTATTTTCTTCATGAATTTTGTTGATCTTCAAAAAGATATGCAAATTATGGATTTTAGACTTTTTTCCAGTTTAAAACAAAGAGTGAAATCGAAAAATTCTTAACACACGTTTTTCATTAAAACTTTTAACCCAAGCAAGTTGATCAAGTTATAATTAAACCCCTTCCACAGAATCTAACTTGGCCCTACAAAAAGTTGGCCAAACATTTAAAATTTCTGCCGTCAAAGTGTGCAAAAGAGTCCGGTTCGTTTAGTTCTCGGACTATTTGGTATGAAATGTTAAAGTTTATGCAATGTACAAGGCTCAATAAGTTCCTGACGGTAACTCTGCTAAAAATTTAGAAGCCAAAAAAAAGAGCTCGGAAATTGAAGTAAAGTTCTCAAAAAAATATTCTATCTCCATAATGGATAACGAAATGTATGTTCTGACAGTTTCGTAGCTTCCTAGTCAAAAAATTAATGCTGCTGATGCTCTAGGAAATGTTTCAGTCAAAAATTTCCAAAGAGTTCTTGGTATTGTAAGCACTATGGAGTTACAGCAAAAGAAGTTGTTACATCAGGGAATGTTTACAAAAAGTCTTCACAGTGTCCACTTATTTGTCTTCACAGTGTCCACTTATTTTTGGCCTGACTTATTATTGTGTCACCATGGTAAACAAGTCCTTGAGTGGTGCAACTACAATAGTATGGTATTTAGACCAAGAGAGGCAAACCCTCTAAACTGCCCGGAGCTAAGGCCATTGGAAAATATTGGACGTTTATTAAAAGTTAATTGAAGAGAATAAAATGGTGTCCAAAGCACTGTAAAAACATTAATGGAAGGGTTTTCAAAAAAGGATTCAAAATTTCATCACTATTGACTGAAGTTATAACAAGGAGGATTCCACACAGGTGTATTCAGCTGTGTGAAATCTTCAATACCCTTTGCCACAAATGGGTTTAAAATAAATACATTATGTTTTATATATACACACACATACACTCGCAGGCGGAGTCTGTGGAGCACTTGAGTCATAAAATTAGTTATTTTTTTGACTAAAACTTTTTTCTCCTGAACCGATTTTGATGATTTTTGGATTTATAATGAGGTGCATGATACTTAATATTATGTCAAAATTTCGTTCTAATTTTTCTATTTATAATTGAAAGTTTTACTTAAATTATCTGTTTAATACCAGTCGAAATCTTTTAATATACTGAACCGATTTTGCTGGTTTTAAACAGGAAACTTTTCAGGACTACAACATATATAAATTTTCATTGAGCTCTGTCAATTATTGTAGATGTGAACGTGAAAACAACAAACATACAGACGGAGAGACAGAGATTTTGATTTGATTAAAGAATATATATACATTATGGGATCTAAGACGATACCTTCTTAGCGTTACACAAAGAATGACTAAGTTAATATACTCTCTTTACCACTCGTGGCTGTGAAGGACACAAATTTTAAATTTTTATAATCATTTCTATCAAATAAAAAAATAAATATAAATGTATGTTAAGAATTTTTCAATTTCACGTCTTATTGATTGATTATTGATTTTATTCTTTTATTTAAGGGAGAACAAGATAAATAATTCTTAATACTCTTAGAAATTTTGCGGTTTTATCACTTTCAAGGTTAAAAAGCTACAGAACAGAATTTTTGAAGAAATTTTTAAATAAATAATTTACAAAATTGAATAAAGTTTCTACAACAACTGAAGCATTTTCAACATTAACGCATTATAGGACTCAATACCTATATTTTTCATGATAATATGAATAAAGGGATTAATTTTATAATCCCCAATAGTATGCAATTATTTTTTTTTAATTATTAAAAAAATAATTTATAAATAAATGTAATTAAAAATTACTCATACCACCCGTGACCTAAAGAAATCATTTGTAAGGGTGCAGCGTGTGGTATGAGTAATTTTTAATTACATTTGTAATTTACTTACACAAAAACATAAGTGAGTGTGTTGTGGGAGGTATTTCTATATATACAAAATAGGACGTCTATGTCTATGTATGTATGTATGTATGTATGTATATGTAAAATTTCGATAGGTGCAAGAGAAGGGATACGAAAGTCTTAAAACTTGGTCTCAATTAAAAATTAGGACCATTTGAAAACAAAGATTTTGCACTAAGTTTTTCCGCATTTTGCTTTGAAGCAGAAATATCAACTGAAGTTTCAATGAGAAGTTAAATTGAGATTTGGTAGGAAGATGCTTTAACAGGTAAATTGTATTATTTTAAAGGGGGTTTCTTTAAATCATCTTTTGAAGATATGCTATCAGTAAAAGATGGAATTCTTTCTTTTAATCCCAAATATCAGAAGTTCTTAAATGTTTTTGTAAAACAATTTTTTCTAAAATATTTTTAACTGACATAAAAACTGAAATTCCAATTACAGAAATTAACAAACAAGAAACAAATTAAAAACCATAAACAAATCACAAATAAATGTTATTTTTTCTCATTTACTCAAGAAGACAATCAAGTACTTGTACATGTTCACTCGTATTTCTCAACTTTTTTTTCACAAATTTTTTTCTATCACAATTCAATATCTTCAAATCTAAATTTCCTTAGATAATTTCAATTAAAATTAACAATGCTTTCAAGCCCATATTTCTAACCCTCTGCCCCTCCCACTTTACTCCTTATAGTCTTACACCAGCAAACACCTCCGCCCTTTGGCACCCAAGTGCCTTGAAAATATATAAAATAAAAGAAAAAAAGAAACATTGTCAAGAGAAATGTCATAAAATAAATTAACATAAGAGTTTTTCTATTCTTCTACTAGAAAAGAGTCTATAGAGGGAGAGAAAGAGAGAGGGAGAAGTCTATCTGAGGAAGACTTTAAGTATGTGTAAATTGTCACAACATTTAGATAATTGTAGTGGTGGGGGTGTGTTAATGTATGTATGTGTGAGTGAGTGAAGGAAAAAATACTAAAAACAAAAATTTCATATTAAACCTTCAATAACGCACAAGAGACACTAAAAGGGAAGAGGGGAAACAGTGGTCGGGAAGGGAAGAAAAATATAACAACATAAAAGGAATAATAAAATGAAGAGATTTAAAGCAGAAGTTAGATAAGCTTTACTTTATAATAGAACGGAAATAACGATCCTCTAGCTTAAATTTTTTTGCAGGTTTCCCTCTCTGAGAGCCCACTGTTCCTTAATATATTCACTGTAAGGCAGAATTATTTTTTTGGAAAATAAATCTGTAACTTTTGATGGGATCAATAGATTTACATGAAATTTAGGACAACGATGGCAGAGAAACGTAGCTTTATTACTTTGGAAGCCTGGATCCTACAGAGGCTTAATGGGAGGGGTTATAGCGATGCAAAATAGGATATTTCAAATATTCTATGTTTTTTAACATACATCAAATTATTGTTTCGAATTCAACTTCAAAAATGTATCAGACTGATAGCTAAGGAGTGTAGCATTATAAGCTTGGACGCCATAAGCGCTACCTGGACCGATTTATAAAGATGCAAAGTGGAATATCTCGGACATTTTTTTATTTTTTATACCAAAAATTTTTGTCTTAAATAATTTTTTTTTTAAATATTTAATATATATTTCCAAAAAGCCTTCATTACCCAGAAAGTTGTGATGGTCATTTTGTATCAAAAATCCTTGAAAACTAAATCCAGTCCCGATTCGACCTATTTTTTAAGCAAATTTGTAAAATTAACAGATATTTTCCAAACTCTCAAAGCCTGAATCTTAAGCCAGAATGCAGTTTTAAAAACCTTAATATGTCTCTTATCATATAGAAATGGCCTTTTGTTTCAGACCACCAATACATGTGGACTCTATGGACCAAAATCAAAAAAAATCTCAGTTTTGGCATTTTTCTACACATTTTTGAGAATTCATGGAAATCCGTTTAAAAAAATCATTTTAAAAGAAACATTTTTGTTAAGAATCATAAGATCCACATTTTCTGAAAATTTTTAAATTCCAAAATTCAAAAATATTTTACTTCTCCAAATTTCATGAACATAATTTCGTTTATTTCTAAATGGAGTCCAAACTATTCAATGCTACACTCATCTGCTGACATTGTGATAAATGTCATTCTAATCCTTCCAACCCATCATTTCTTTCTAAAAAAGTTCCATTCTGCCCCACTGTGCGCTCTTTCTTAATACACTTGTTCATCGACTTGAACACCCTTAGTGTACGCATATCTAAAGATTATATTTCGTTGTTACAAATCAACATCATACAGTTAGAGACATATTAACAGACATATTTTCTTTCTTCTGCCCCCCCCCTCCCTAAACCCCTCTTCCAACCATCCTTTCAGTTTTTCACATTTATTACCAGACTCCACACAATAAAAATGAGTATTTTTTTCTTTTATTTCTCAAATGTTTTTTTGAGAAAAAAATGAAAGAAATTAATGCAAAAACAACTCATAAAATAAAAAAAAACACATAGAAGAAGAGAAATCCTTAGGCTGGTTGTGGAACAAAAATCGCTTGGGGAAGGCAGGTTAAGCGAAAACAAAAGGTGCTGAATAGAAAAGAAAGAAAAAAAGAAATCAAAGACTTTTCACACTTTGATTGTCTTTAATATTTTGTGCTGGAAATTATTATTGTGTTTTATATTCATGTATTTTCATTTTAATGTTAATCTTTGATGTTACCGCCAGTAATTATGAAATGAAGAAGCAGAGGTTCCCAATAAGGTCTTGCGAAATAACTCATGGAAGAAACTTAAATGAAATTTACGTCATAAACTAATTAGAGCTACTAAGAACCTCCAAAATGAACTTTCAAAGGAACCTTGAATTTTCCTTGAATTGAATTCAATTGAGTTTATAAAATAAACTCAATTAAGCCTTTAAAAAAGGCACACATTAGCCTTTAAACAAATCTCAATTAACCTTCTTAAAAACCTCAAATTTAGCCTCTCGAGATCTTTGAGCTTATCAACTGAGCCATTAGGAACTTCAATTAAGTCTTCGTTGAAATTTTTAAAGCGCCTCTAAAGGGAATGAAGAATATAAAATTTCAATTGTCCTTCTAAATAATCTTAATTGAGCTTCTAAAGATTCTAAAGATTCCATTAAGCTTCAAAAAGGTCTCAATTAGATGATAAATGTTTGATGTTACCGCCAGTATTAATGAAATGAAGAAGCAGAGGTTCCCAATAGGGTCTTAAAACCACTCACTGAAAAAGCAAAAAGAGATTCTCGTGATACACCAAATAAAGCTTTAAAAATCCCCTCATTGAACTTTCAAGAGAACCTTAAAGGAGATTTAAATTCAATTTAATTGAGCTTCTAAAATAACCACAATTAAGCTTCTCAAGAAAGCGCAAATTTACCTCTAAAGAAATCCCAATTAATCTTCTAAAAAACTCGAATTATGCCTCTCAAGATCTTAGAATTAAAAAAAAATCAACTGAGACTTTAGAAACTTCAATTAAGCCTCCGTTGGAATTTAAAAAGCGCCTCTTAGGGGAATTCAGTAGAGTTTCAAAAATTATCTAATTTGGGTCTCTCAAAAAAATTCCAAGTGAGCCTTTCATGAAATTTCATTTGTCCTTCATAATAATCTTTATTGAACTGCTAAAGAGGATTCAATTAAACTTCAATTTAACTTATTAGAATATCCCAAATGAGCATCAGAAAGTACCTCAATTGAGACTTAATTTTAGCCTTTAATATAACCTCAATTAAGAGATCTTATTTTTCTTTCTGAAAGAACTCAAATTGATCCACTCAGGAAGTTTTAATTTGTTATCAAAAATAATACCAAATGAGTATATGAAAGAACCTTAATCGAGATTCTCAAGGAACCCAATTTAATCAGCTCAAACGATCTCAACTGAGGCTCTAGAAAATCTGAATTAACAGGATTTTACAATCATTTTGAAAGAACTCAAAATGAGTCTCTAAAGAAGCCTCAATTGAGCTTCCAAAAAATCTGAATTTAACTTCTTAGAAGATTAAAATTAGCACTTGAAGAAACTTTAATGGAGCCTCTTATAGATCCTCTAAAAGAACCTCAGTGCCAATAAGCTTCTAAAATAAGCCTCAATTGAGTTTCTAAAAAAATTTAATTCAACTTCTAAAAAGATCCAAAATGAATATTTGAAGGAATTTTAATTGAGACTTCCAACAAACCTCAATTATATCTCAAACAGAACCTTAATTGAGGCTCTAGAAAATCTTAATTAAAAGGTCTCTACTGTGCTTCCGAAAGAACTTCAACAGAAACTCTAAAAAAGCCTTAAATAAGCTTCTGACATAACTTGACATTTATTTCTAAGAAGCTTCTAAACTTCTGGAAATCTCAGTTAAGAACCAATAAAGACACCTCCAATGTGTGTTAAATTTAACGTCTAAAGAGATCTCAAGCGAAACTCAAGTACACTGAAATTGCTTCTAAAATACATCCATTCAAGAATGATAATGGATTTAATGTAAGACTTTCATATTCCAGTTCAGAATCTCATTTCAGATTCTAGTTTAGATTCTAGTTTGGAACTTAGTTCTTATTCTAGTTCAAATTTTAGCTCAGATTCCTTCTCTCTCAATCGATATATATCTTTAAACAAATATATGTTTCTCCAACAACCAAAATTATTAAAATAACCTCAACATAATCCTTCCAAGAACGCCCTCATACTACCAACGCTGTGTTTTCCTTAAAAAATGTCTTTAATTCTCCCTCAATATCGAATGGAGTGTGAGAGAATGGGAGGCGTAAAACTGAAATAAAACAAAGTTTATTGTGCATCATTTGCATGTAATTGACATTGGGTTTAATTTCAGCAACACACATACACATACAGATACACATACACATAAAAATATTTCTTTTTCTTAGATTTCTGCTCTTCTTTCTCTCTAATTTATTTCTCCAGCATTTCTTTTTCTCATTCTCAAGTGGCAAATGTTATTGTTTGTACAAATATATTAAGGGGAAGATCGGGGCTGGTTAGAGGAGGGAATAAATACTTAAGCAGTTAGACATGACTACAAATACAACTACAACTAATACTCATACGTCAAAAGAATATAATAAAGAAGAAGAAATGAAGAGAATAACAACAATAATGGATTTTAGTAAATTTTATCTATTTTATTCATAAACACAGATACAAATACAAATACGCATGCATTTGTATACAATCATATACACCTACACTAATGTAAAAATCTTTTAATCTCATGGGAATGGAGAGGTTTCAGCTTTTTTTTTTTGCGTAATTTTTATGAGTTTTTCTACTAGAAAAGATGAGTTTTTTTGCTTTCAATTGCTTGTTACTGTTATGTTTAAGTGTATAAGTGAGTGGATGAGAGACTGCCAGTAGTATATGTAAGTCCGTCCAACTGTCATCCACTTAAATTTACAAACATACTTATTCATATACAACTTTAACAGAATATGTCATGTTGTTTTAGTTGTTGTTTTTCAACAATTTGAATTGTTAATTTGTACGCGCATTTTCTGAAGCGATTTTTTTTTTTTTTGCTTTCAGTTTTTTATATGCGACTGGATAAATGTGCGTATTTTAAGAGAGGATTTTCGTTTTCTTTGTACGTTTTGGAATAGTGAAAACAGACCTATAAAGGAAGTTAAACTGGCACTAAACTGGAAGCTGTACTTGAAGCTGAACTAGAAGCTGAACTGGAAGCTGAATTAGAAGCCGCAGTAGAAGCTTAATTGGAAGCTGAACTAGAAGCTTAAGTTGAAGCTGAAATGGAAGCTGAACTAGAAGCTCAAGTTGAAGCTGAACTGGAAGCTGAAATAGTAGCTGAACTGGAAGCTGAAATAGAAGCTGTACTAGATGGTGAAGTATAAGCAGAAGTAGAAGCTTAACTAAAATCTGAACTTGAAGCTGAACTAGAAGCTGAACTGGAAGCTGAACTAGAAGCTGAACTAGAAGCTAAACTATAATCTGAAGTAGAAGCTGCATTAAAAGCTGAACTTGAAGCTGAACTAAAAGCTGAACCAGAAGCTGAACTAGAAGCTAAACTTGAAGCTGAATCGGAAGCTGAACTAAAAGTTGAACTAAAAGTTGAACTAAAAACTAAACTAGAAGCTGAACTAGAAGTTGAACTAGAAGCTGAACTGGAAGCTGAACAAAAAGCTAAATTTGAAGTTGAACTTAAAGCCGAACTAAAAGCTAAACCAGAATCAGGAAAACATCTGAACTGGATACTCAACTGTAATTTGAATAAGATTATAGTTCAGATTTTATCCCATGTTCTTCTTAAGATTTGGGATCATTGCCCAGCGAAATTCTGGTTCTGCTCTGATTTGATATGATCATTCTATTCTTTCATATATCTGATCTTGATGGTATTTCTATTTGTTTTTTTATTTTTGCACTTTATTATTGACGCTTTTGTTAATATTCTGCTGGTCACACACACACAAACACACGCACACATTTTTATTTATTGTTCCTCTCCATCATTTTGTTCCATTTGTTACTACTTGTTGTTTTTGTTTGTTTTTTTTTTTTTTTTAAAGCATAAAGAAGGCTCGAGACCGAAATCGAGAACAGTAACAGATATTAAGCCTATTTATGGCACTGAATATATGAGTGTAAATATATATATTTTTTTGGATTTCTCTTTTGTGTTTGTATTTGTAACACATTTCTTTTAGTTCTGTTTTGGTGTTGTTGTTATTGTTGTTGACATTGTTGTTTTAAATAGAATGTGCGATGTCATCTTGTTTCATGTTTTATACTCTTGTTATTTTTTGTATACAAATTTACAAAATTTTATTTAATGCTTTTCTCCAAAACCGAAGATGGAGAATGGTTAATTCCAAACATGTCGACGCTTGAGGGCAAATTAGGTGTTAAGTGTTTAAATGTTGAAAAAGGGAAAAAAATGTCAATTTTAATACTTAAAAAAGAATTGAAAATGTTCTTTTAAAAGTTATGTGTAATATCTCCATCCCTGTCTTTTTTGTGTTAAGATATAGTTTATTTTCCTGTCACTTAGTTTTGCATCTTGTTATTCAATTTGTAAATTTGATTAAACCCATAAATGTTCATCAACATCAAAACAGGTAAAACTGACTATTTTATATTGTTTTTTTTTTTTGTCACTAAATACAAAAAACATTTTAACGTTCTTTTACAGATATTTCTTTCATGTAGTTTAAGCTTATTTTTTGCTAAAATTCTGATATTGAATTCTTTGATTAATCTGGAATATTTGTTAGCAAAAATTCGCAAACAAACCATAATGGAAAATGCTGATTAAACATGGGCCAAAACAAAAAGGAGAAACATATAACCTTGAGTGTGTGCTGGTAATCAGGTTGAAAATGAAGTACAATCAAGGCATTAAAGAAAACATAAAATAACGATAGACTTCCGCAAAGAAGAAAGGAAAGAGAAGGTTTATGAAAGGAATTATTTGTCTTAGAAGTTAAAGAGGCTATAAACCATAGAATGAGCTATATAATAGACTATATTGGTGTCTAATAAAGAGTCTAATCTAGAACACATACTAACTAAATTACTATTAACTATATTATAATCTTTAATATAAATTCTTTAATATAAATTCTACTACACTAAACTTAGCCTCCACAGAATCTGTACTAGAAACAAAACTAAATGGAAACTTAACTATATTGAATCTTAACTATCTGAACAAAAACCCTTAACTAAAATATCAATTAAAATTTAAGCCAGAATCTTAACTAAAATCTGAATATAAACTTTGCTATGATCTGTATATAATCAGAACCATTATCTGCACCATAATTAAACCAAAAATAAAAACCAGAATCAGAACTCGATTCAAATAATTTCTACCCTGCAATTCGAACCTACAATATGGATCAGAATTTGATTTGAAATATGAACTAGAATCTGTCTAGAAATTGACCTAAAACTTAAACTTAGAGTAGAATGAACAAGAATTGAACTTAAATATGAAATTTAATGTAAAATTAAATCTGAACCCAAATTAACTACAATCTAAACTAACTAGAATCGAACTGAAAATCTGAACATGTATCTGAAGTGGAATCTGAACTTTAAACTTTATCCTGAACCTGAATTAAAAGCTGAGTCATAATCTGAACCGTATAATCATAATAAACATTT
>PYHX02000413.1:89077397-89124814 GCA_004302925.2 Cochliomyia hominivorax | reverse complement strand
TTTTTTGGATTTCTCTTTTGTGTTTGTATTTGTAACACATTTCTTTTAGTTCTGTTTTGGTGTTGTTGTTATTGTTGTTGACATTGTTGTTTTAAATAGAATGTGCGATGTCATCTTGTTTCATGTTTTATACTCTTGTTATTTTTTGTATACAAATTTACAAAATTTTTTTAATGCTTTTCTCCAAAACCGAAAAGATGGAGAATGGTTAATTCCAAACATGTCGACGCTTGAGGGCAATTAGGTGTTAAGTGTTTAAATTTGAAAAGGAAAAAAATGTCAATTTTTAAATACTTAAAAAAGAATTGAAAATGTTCTTTTTAAAAGTTATGTTGTAATATCTCCATCCCTGTCTTTTTTGTGTTAAGATATAGTTTATTTTCCTGTCACTTAGTTTTGCATCTTGTTATTCAATTTGTAAATTTGATTAAACCCATAAATGTTCATCAACATCAAAACAGGTAAAACTGACTATTTTATATTGTTTTTTTTTTTTTTGTCACTAAATACAAAAACATTTTAACGTTCTTTTACAGATATTTCTTTCATGTAGTTTAAGCTTATTTTTTGCTAAAATTCTGATATTGAATTCTTTGATTAATCTGGAATATTTTGTTAGCAAAAATTTCGCAAACAAACCCATAATGGAAAAATGCTGATTAAACATGGGCCAAAACAAAAAGGAGAAACATATAACCTTGAGTGTGTGCTGGTAATCAAGGTTGAAAATGAAGTACAATCAAGGCATAAAGAAAACATAAAATTAACGATAGACTTCCGCAAAGAAGAAAGGAAAGAGAAGGTTTATGAAAGGAATTATTTGTCTTAGAAGTTAAAGAGGCTATAAACCATAGAATGAGCTATATAATAGACTATATTGGTGTCTGTAATAAAGAGTCTAATCTAGAACACATACTAACTAAATTACTATTAACTATATTATAATCTTTAATATAAATTCTTTAATATAAATTCTACTACACTAAACTTAGCCTCCACAGGAATCTGTACTAGAAACAAAACTAAATGGAAACTTAACTATATTGAATCTTAACTATCTGAACAAAAACCTTAACTAAAATATCAATTAAAATTTAAGCCAGAATCTTAACTAAAATCTGAAATATAAACTTTGCTATGATCTGTATTATAATCAGAACCATTATCTGCACCATAATTAAACCAAAAATAAAAACCAGAATCAGAACTCGATTCAAATAATTTCTACCCTGCAATTCGAACCTACAATATGGATCAGAATTTGATTTGAAATATGAACTAGAATCTGTCTAGAATTTGACCTAAAACTTAAACTTAGAGTAGAATGAACAAGAATATGAACTTAAATATGAAATTTAATGTAAAATTAAATCTGAACCAAAATTTAAACTACAATCTAAACTAACTAGAATCGGAACTGAAAATCTGAACATGTATCTGAAGTGGAATCTGAACTTGAAAACTTATCCTGAACCTGAATTAAAAGCTGAGTCATAATCTGAACCGTAATCATAATAAACATTTAAATCAAATCAAATTTATAATCTGAACTTCAATCTGAAAAGGAATCCAAATTATAATCGGAATTAAGATCTGGTCAGAATATCGACTATAATCTGAAATATAACTTGGAATCTCAATTAGAATTTATAACAGAATTTGACTTTAATCTGAACTAAAATTTTGATTTAGAATTTTAATCTGACCTGAAGTTCTGAATCGGAATCTGAACTAGAAACTGATTTAGAGTCAGAATTTTAATATGAATGAGATTCTTAATTGGAATCTGAACAAATCCTAGAATCTGAACATAAATTTGACCAGAATTGAAACCAAAAATCTAACCAAAAATTCTGAACCAGAATTTGAAATAAATTTTTAATTAGAATTTTATCCCAAATCCAAAATTAAACTTAGAATCTTGACTTGACTCTGGACAAAATTCCGAACTAGATTCGTAACTAAAATCCATAGTTATATATGAACTATAACAGAAATTAAAATCAAGCTTAGAATCAAAACTAATATCTGACTTATTTTCTAAACTAGAGTCTGAACTCGTATCTAAAGTAGAATTTAATCCAGACTTAGTTAACATTTATGCGATACACTGGACTTAAATCTGAACTAGAATCTAAATTGGAATGTGGACTATAAACTAAATTAAATCTGGATATAAAAGCAGACTAAGAATTTAAACTCTTATCTGATCAATAAACTGAACCAGAATTTGACTGACAGTAACTGATTAAAAATCTAACGTTGAATCTAAAATAAAATCTGATATTTAATCTAAATTAAATTCTGAATTTGAATTTTCATCTGAACTAAGATCTGACCTGGAATTTAAATCAAAATTGGAACAAGAATTGGAATTTAAATCTAAAGTAGATCTGAACTGAAATCTGAATCGTTCATATGTAGCAAAATCTGAACTTCATGTTAATGGAACTATAATCTGAACTAGAATCTGAGAAACAATTAATATCTAAAATATGATGTAACCAGAATCTGTACAGTAATCAGGCTACAAAGTCAATCAGAATCTAAACTATAATCTGGCTAGATTCTGCACTAGAACCTAAACCGAAAATATGTCCCTGAATCTAAAGAAGAATTTAAAATAGAATCTTTTCCTAAATCTAAACTACAGTCTGAATCAGAATTTGAACCAGAATCTGACCTAAAATCGTATTTAGAATCTGAGCAAAAATCTATCCATGAATGGGAACTATAATTTGAATTATAATCTATATATATATCCTAACCTGTGCTATATCGTCTGTGCTTCAACTTTTTTTAAAACTTTCCTTTAAAAAAGTTCTTTTTGAGATATAAAACTAAACTTATTTTTTGAGGTTTCCTTTTGTGGTCGTTTAAAGAACAAAAAAGGCACCAATCACTAACATTTGCAATCAATGCACCTTTTTGAGCAAAATGAAAAGAAACCCCCAAAAAAAAGGATCCTAAAATATTAAGAAGTCAAGAAAAATAGTTTCATCTTTTATGTGAACTTTTACAAAAGAGTTTAATAACAGCGAATTTTAAACACTCCAACGCACTCACTTGCTAAAAGGAACTAAATTTAGTTATTTTTTACAAACTATACTTTTAGGCGCTCAAATTGAAAATAATATAAATAAAGGACAATTTTGTAAAATATTACATATATTGTGCATAATCTAGACATTTAAGAAAGAAATGATAGAAAGGAGGGCAGGAGAGAGAGAGAGAGAGAGAAGGAAAAAATAAATTGCCAAAAAAAATTTCATATATTAAAGGATATTCAAGTAAAAAGCCTTGTTCTAGTTATGGAATGGCAACCAATTTTCTACAAAATTTTTGGTTGAATAAAAAAAAGAGTTTTATTTTTTTGTTCGTTTGCTGCTATTTTCTCAGTTATTTTATTTTTGTGCTGGTAAATGTGTTCATATTTTAAGTAGAAGTATTTATGTTCTTGGTTGTTGGAATGAATCTGTTTAGCCTTATAGCCTAAAAATATGCCATGTAATACATGCACAACTTATATTCATTTTCTATAGCATATAAACAGGGTTATTGCATAAATGATATTTAACTCATATTTATAAACTAGAAACAGGGGAAAAAGCAAAATAAGAACATGGAAAAGAAGAATAAAAATAAAACTAAAATATTTGCCAATGTCTGGTTTTTAGTCGTTTTGTTGAGATTCCTGCATTTTTGTTGAAATAACCTTTCGTTAAAAATGTCATAGTAGGACATGCTAGGACATGGCAGAGATTAAAATTAAATTAAATGTTATGGTTTATACTTTTTTTCGAACAGCAATTAGTAAAATAATTCAACTGTAATGGAAACCAGTTAAAGATAATAGAAATGATATTTTTAGTGAAAAAAAGTTAGCATACATTTAGGCTGGTTTAACACGAAAACTTAAAAAAGCATGTTAGAATGTTATAGTCGGTCAAACCCTACACCACAATATTGTTTATAAATGAAAGTTACGAAACATTAATGAACGGCCCTCGTATAATTTTATTTTTCTAATTTCTTTTTAAGTGCATAGTACATTTTGGTGACGCTAACATTTATGTGTAATTTATATGTTTTAAAATGAATTTTTTTGAGCTAGAAAAAATTGTGGAACAACCCTCGTATAATTTCGTACATTGATTTTTTGCTTATATGTATCTTAATTTGACCAAATTTCTCATAATATCAATGTATATATACGATTTATGCTCTTTAAAGTGGTATTTGAAAAGGGGCTTGTATGGGATCTTTGAGAAGGAATGGACCGACTCTCGCATAGAAATATATAAGATTTATTTTTTCCAATGTTTTGTTAATATTGCTTTATATTTGCACTTGTATTAAATTAAAATCTTATTCCAGTTGGACACTTTTATGAGAAATACCTGAAATATTTATCACAATATGGACGGACAGGCAGACGAACGGGCACCAAAAGTGATTCTGAGTCGAACAGTAAACCTAAAAGTGGATGGTAAAACTATTTTTTCTGTATGATACAAACAACAGCACAAACGCATAATACACCAACCACCTTCGGTGGTGCAGGGTATAATTTATTAAATTATTTCACACCATCCCGATTCCAAAATCCCCCAGGATAAATATTTCAAACAATTATTTAATGAATTTAACTTGTCAGTGGTATTTTATATTTTATACATCTGCCCCCTTAAAACCCCCCTCTTCTCAATCACTACCAATTAGTCCTCTCCCCTCCTTTTTGCCACTATTTAAATCCATTATTCTACCACAAAGCATTCAGCTGTCAATTGTCTACTTCATTTTCTGAAATAGACATTAATTCCAATGGGACATATATTTCGCAAATTTAGTGTAAATTAAATTATTTGTGAAAAGTCCATATTTGAAAATCATTGACAACCAAATAAAGCGTCAATTGGCGTTTTTCAGTACAAAAAATATAATTATAAACTAAATATTGTTTTCCACAAAATCACAAAATATGAGCAAATTATAAACATCACTTAATAACAACAACAAACATTTATTCTCATTTATCAGCAAATAAAAATCTATTTTTGGGCAAAAAAGTATTTAAAATCATTTAAACGGACTTAATATTTTGACACAAAACCAGGGAGGGGAAAATGGAATCAAATCAAAATCTGAACTAGAAACTGTATTAGAATCTGAACATCATTGTATACGGGTCTGAAATAGCATCTGAATTAAAATCTAGAAGAATTTTAACGAAAATGTGAACTGAAATCAGAACTAAACGAAAAGTTTCTCTAAATATGAGATTTATCGAAAAGTTTCTCTAAATATGAGATTTATCGAAAATTTTCTCTAAATTGGAGATTTATCGAAAATTTTCTCTAAATTGGAGATTTATCGAAAATTTTCTCTAAATATGAGATTTATCGAAAATTTTATCTAAATTGGAGATTTATCGAAAATTTCTCTAAATTGGAGATTTATCGAAAATTTTCTCTAAATTGAAGATTTATCGAAAATTTCTCTAAATTGAAGATTTATCGAAAATTTTCTCTAAATTGAAGATTTATCGAAAATTTTCTCTAAATTGAAGATTTATCGAAAATTTTCTCTAAATTGAAGATTTATCGAAAATTTTCTCTAAATTGAAGATTTATCGAAAATTTTCTCTAAATTGAAGATTTATCGAAAATTTTCTCTAAATTGAAGATTTATCGAAAATTTTCTCTAAATTGAAGATTTATCGAAAATTTTCTCTAAATTGAAGATTTATCGAAAATTTTCTCTTAATTGGAGATTTATCGAAAATTTTCTCTAAATATGAGATTTATCGAAAATTTTCTCTAAATTGGAGATTTATCGAAAATTTTCTCTAAATTGGAGATTTATCGAAAATTTTCTCTAAATTGAAGATTTATCGAAAATTTTCTCTAAATTGAAGATTTATCGAAAATTTTCTCTAAATTGAAGATTTATCGAAAATTTTCTCTAAATTGAAGATTTATCGAAAATTTTCTCTAAATTGAAGATTTATCGAAAATTTTCTCTAATTGAAGATTTATCGAAAATTTTCTCTAAGTTGAAGATTTATCGAAAATTTTCTCTAAATTGAAGATTAATCGAAAATTTTCTCTAAATTGAAGATTAATCGAAAATTTTCTCTAAATTGAAGATTTATCGAAAATTTTCTCTAAATTGAAGATTTATCGAAAATTTTCTCTAAATTGAAGATTTATCGAAAATTTTCTCTAAGTTGAAGATTTATCGAAAATTTTCTCTAAATTGAAGATTTATAGAAAATTTTCTCTAAATTGAAGATTTATCGAAAATTTTCTCTAAATTGAAGATTTATCGAAAATTTTCTCTAAGTTGAAGATTTATCGAAAATTTTCTCTAAATTGAAGATTTATCGAAAATTTTCTCTAAATTGAAGATTTATCGAAAATTTTCTCTAAATTGAAGATTTATCGAAAATTTTCTCTAAATTGGTGACTTATCGAAAACTTTCTCTAAACTAGAGACTTATCGAAAATTTTTTTAGATTTAAAAAAAAAAATGTCTTTAGTGGGAATAACTCCCCTTTTCGTTCTCCCTTCTCTGTGTAATAAAATTAAATGCATTTCATTTGGTCTTTAGTTATTTAATGTTGAGGGAAAATTAAAAAACTTTTCATTATCCGGAATATTGCACAAATTGATTTTATTTACTCTTCTATACAAAATTTAGCACTTCATGTTAGAGACATCCTTTTTTATAGACATTATTGGCAAAAACTCGATAAATGCACAAAAATGACTGCAGTAAAAAATTTAGGAGTAACCAGCATATGAATAAAATCGTCATATATGTTGGTATGGGAGTGATAGTGAAAAAATAATGAATATTTAATGGAAATAGCTCTTAACTCTAAATTCAGGGAAGTAAAGGGAACAAAAACTTTTTTGTTGGATATTCAATAAGCAACAATTGTTAATATCCTTTCAACGGAAGGATATGTTAATTGTTTGGTTTTTTATAATTTTCTGGTTTTCTCCCTAAATTTCCGTTTTGTTCAGTTTTAGCTGTAAAAATAAGAGAAACTAAAAATAAAAGTTGTTTGTTAGTTTTTTAACTATTTTTAAGTTTTATCTTGTTGTCTATGAAACCTTTTGTTAATTATTTAATGATTTTTGCCTTTTTCTCCTTCTTTTTACTATTTTTGCTCTTTTTGCTGTTTTACGTTCGTTTTTCGAATTTTTGCTCTTTTATGTTTAGCTTTGTAGATTTTTACGTTTTAATGTAAAAGTTTTTGTTGATTTTTTATTTATAACTTCTTTTTTTGTTTGTATGTGTGTGTGTTTGTTGTAAATTCTATAAAACTCTTAGTTAACTTTATTTTTAGCGCAGAATAGTTAAAAGTTGTTAGAATTTGTGTGTTTATTTGCAAAATGGTTTTAATGGTAAAGTTTTATTTAATTTTGAACTTTATTTCTTAAGCGTTAAATACAACAAACAAGATAATAGTTGTGAAGACCTGTTTTGTGGAGGGAAAAACTATTTAAAATTCATTAAAACAATTAAATACGAAAATAAAATAAATCAAGTTATTTTGAGATTTTCCCTGAAGGAAATTATTTTTTGATTAAATTGGAGATTTATCGAAAAATTTCTCTAAATTGGAGATTTATCGAAAATTTTCTCTAAATTGAAGATTTATCGAAAATTTTCTCTAAATTGGAGATTTATCGAAAGTTTTCTCTAAATTGGAGATTTATCGAAAATTTTCTCTAAATTGGAGATTTATCGAAAATTTTCTCTAAATTGGAGATTTATCGAAAATTTTCTCTAAATTGGAGATTTATCGAAAATTTTCTCTAAATTGGAGATTTATCGAAAATTTTCTCTAAATTGGAGATTTATCGAAAATTTTCTCTAAATTGGAGATTTATCGAAAATTTTCTCTAAATTGGAGATTTATCGAAAATTTTCTCTAAATTGGAGATTTATCGAAAATTTTCTCTAAATTGGAGATTTATCGAAAATTTTCTCTAAATTGGAGATTTATCGAAAATTTTCCCTAAATTGGAGATTTATCGAAAATTTTCTCTAAATTGGAGATTTATCGAAAATTTTCTCTAAATTGGAGATTTATCGAAAATTTTCTCTAATTTGGAGATTTATCGAAAATTTTCTCTAAATTGGAAATTTATCGAAAATTTTCTCTAAATTGGAGATTTATCGAAAATTTTCTCTAAATTGGAGATTTATCGAAAATTTTCTCTAAATTGGAGATTTATCGAAAATTTTCTCTAAATTGGAAATTTATCGAAAATTTTCTCTAAATTGGAGATTTATCGAAAATTTTCTCTAAATTGGAGATTTATCGAAAATTTTCTCTAAATTGGAGATTTATCGAAAATTTTCTCTAAATTGGAGATTTATCGAAAATTTTCTCTAAATTGGAGATTTATCGAAAATTTTCTCTAAATTGGAGATTTATCGAAAATTTTCTCTAAATTGGAGATTTATCGAAAATTTTCTCTAAATTGGAGATTTATCGAAAATTTTCTCTAAATTGTCAATAACTACTTTAATTGAAATCCAATTTTAGTGATTTCTTTAACTTTCATAAAATAAGTTAAACGGCAAATATATTTGCAAACTCCTTTTATGAGAACAAATATTTAAAAATTGATAATACCGAACGTATGATTAATGTACAAACATTTTAATTAAATAACAATTATCCGCAACCAGTTTGAACAAAAGTAATATTTTGTTGATCTATACTGATCTATAGCATCTGAAATAATGGTCGAACTAAATTGAAATATAAGAACGCATTGTAGGGCTTTTTAGGATTTTGGCTTTAAAATCCATTTGTTGATAATCTAAGTCCTGTTACGTTCCTCATACTATAGGTTGTCATATTCGACAATTGTGTGTCTAAAAATTACTTTTTATAAATTATAAAAATGCTATAAAATTGTTATTTATTTTATAAAGAATTGAATTAAGAATTATTTTCAACGAAAAGCTAACGTATGATTAATATTAAAATCTTTTTTCAAAAATATTAAGTATACGTTAATAGATCGTATTGAATCTAAGTTGATGAAGAAATGATAGAACAGAATCATGGCCTTAAAATAAACAGGATGTGTAATTTGTACTCCTCTAGTAATTGAAACTTAAAGTGATTTATAAACGATGATCGATTTGGACAACGTTTGCTTTGAGTATGAAATAAAAATATGGTGGCTTGGATGATAATTATCTTTTATTATGTAAACTTTATATTATCTTTCTTAAATTGAAACTATATTGTTCCCTTCTTGTACTCAAATATGTCTGTCCATCCGTCTGGATATTAAAAAATACTTTAAACTTCATTTAAAAACCTTTGATTTCCATATCACCTATTGATAAAAATAATTGAAAAATAAGCTTTCATGACAATGAGTTTGAAGTATTTAACAAAACAATATAATACGGACTTAATTTGCTTCAAAATTGATCACTAAAACGTTTTAAGCATGTCCGTCCATCTGTCTGGATATTAATAAATGTAGAGAAACTAAAAACTTCAAATGTATCTTTGAAATCGTTTACATTTCAAGTCACATAATGATATACATAGTTAAACGCAATATTATTTAATGGTTATTTATTTAAAGTAGATAATATTATAATTTATTCCTTTCTTAAATTATTTAAAAATTACTTTCTTCAACGATTTAATCATGTCCGTCCATCCGTCTGGTCGTGAATTTTAGAAATAAAATATTAGAGTTATTTTATAGATTTTTTAATTACTCATACAAAATTTCTTAAGCACAAAAAGGAGTAAGTTTTCTTAAACTAAAATATTATTTTTTCAAAGTTTTTTTCCATTTGTTTAAAGATATCCATTCGTCCATCTGTCTCTATATTAAAAAGTACGAAAATAAAAAAATCTATTTTCTGTGAAAAAATTTCATTTTTTATTTTATTTTATTTTTTGAAACCCTATATCGGTTAATATAATTTTAAAATCATGCATACGAAATAGAGTATATTATAATGTAATTTTGTTTTCTTTTGATAAAAATTTTGCTTTATTAAATGACATAATCATGTCCGTCCTTCCGTCCGTTAGAATATTATAAAAATATTACAAAAAAAAACTTAAATATTTTCTCTACTAGACTTTGCCTTTTGAGGATTATAGTGAAGAACATAATAGGAATAAGGAACTTTTACAACAATGTATATAAAATTCAGAATATTATAATACATCTAAGCTTTAAATTGTTCTAAAATTGCTTTCTCAAATGTTTTAGTAATGTCCGTCCTTCTGTCTGAATGCTTAAAAATTATACTGAAATAAAAACACAATTTTTCTCTAATAACCTTTACTTTTTCAGCCTTATTTTGATAAATATATCCCAAAAACATACATTTAATACCATGTGTGTGAAAAAGAAACCATTTTAGTATATCCTTATCTTAAAATTATTCCAAGCAGCTTTCTGAATTAACCTTATCATGTCCGTCCATCTGTCCGTATTTATATTTTGTAACTTAAATTTCAAAAATTATTTTTATGCTTTTTTATTAAATATTGAAAAACACGGTTCATTTTGTTTATAACACTAATCGAAATAATTATTTTAGAACTTTCTAATCCTTCTAAAGTTCTTTTCATAATAGCAAATTCAATAAATAAATTTTCAAATTCTTTAGAATCCCTTTAAATATGCTATGAATATTTTATTTAATTTTGTTAATGCTTCAATATTATTAATTTTATTGTTTCCCAATTTTTTATTAAAAATTGTTCTTCATTTGAAATTCATAAGGATTTTAATTTTTATTTCTTTATATTTATTAACTGTATTTACTTAAAATCCGTTAAAAAGGTTATAATAAAGGTTAATTTATGATTTTTTTATTATAAGTTTGTAAACATTTTTCTTTATTTGTTTTCCAGTGTTTTTTAGTAAAAGTGTTATTTAAATTTAATAAATCTTTTTTTTTTCAACAACAATTCATATTTATTAATTGTTTGCTAAAAGCCCCTATAAATAGGCAAAGGAAATTGATATTTAATATTTTTCGCAATTTTAGTAAATGAATGATTTTGCTTTCATTTGAAATATTACAAATAAAATTAATTATTTTTACATCAACTATTTTTTATAAATTATAATAAACCTTCTTGTTCAACATTAAAAAAATTAAATGAGAATTTAAAAAAAAGACCTGTAAATAAAAAAGTTATCAAAAATTTTAACTAAGGATAAAACTAACAAAATTTTTGTCTGATAACCCATTATCGCTATTTCCAACTTGGATGTATGATTAATAATTAAAGTTAACATCAGTATTAAATATACGTCTTCAACTTTCTGAGCGCATGATTTTGACTTATAGTTCCATAACTTCTAAAATAAAGCTCATAGCAAATTCTTATGTATGAGAGAGACGTAGAGCAGAGCAAGAAGTTTTAAAAAAGAATAATTATATTTATCTTGCTATTATTTAAACAACGCTACAAGGTGTCAAACTCAACCATCTCAAGTAAAATTACAACTTTTTATATATTCCACAAATAAAGTTAGATTTTAATGACTTTAACTCCCTTTTTAAAATACTTTGTATATAAGAAAAGAAGGAAAACATTGTCTGATATCTCAATATCATTATTTTCCATGTGGACGTATGATATATATTAAATAATTTACTATAATATTAAGTATACGCTCTCAACTTTCTTCAACACAAATTTTGTTAATAATTCCATGTCAAAATGTTAAAATACTTTGTATATAAGAAAAGAAGGAAAACATTGTCTGATATCTCAATATCATTATTTTCCATGTGGACGTATGATATATATTAAATAATTTACTATAATATTAAGTATACGCTCTCAACTTTCTTCAACACAAATTTTGTTAATAATTCCATGTCTCCTTAATTAAAGCTTATATCATATTATGATGTATAGGAAAATTGTAGACAAGAACCTAAGGTCTAAGAAGAAGTTCACTATATTCATTCTGTTATTACACAAACAAAACTACAGGGTGTCAAACTCAACTACCTCGAGTTGAAGTTGGATTTTAATGATTTTCACATCTTTATTAAAGTAATTTGAAAATATAGTTAAGAATAAGGAAAACCTTAATATATCACTATCATTATTTTCCATTTAGACGTATAATTAATTTTAAAATGTTTAAGTTAATATTAAGTATACTTCTTCAACTTTCTTGAACACAAACTTTCTGATAATAATTCCATATCTCCTTAATTAAAGCTCTTAGCAAATTTTAATGTATGAAAAAATTATAGCGAAGAACCTTAAGTCTTATAAAAAGTCAACTATTTTCATCCTGCTGTTACACAAACAAAACGACATGGTATCAAACTCAACAACCTCGAGTGCGTAAAAACTGCAACTTCTAAAAATGAAGTTGGATGTGAATGATTTTTCAAACTTAAATAAATTATTTATATCACAAAATATGCTTAGATACTAGAATTATATGCTGAATATATGATTAATATGAAAAGTTTTTTTCCCTCAATAGCAAAAATGCCCATTATTTCTAAATGAAGTATTTTTGTGCATAAATCTATAGAATCTAAATCAATATTTAAAACAAATTAGGATATATTGCAAAATTATACAACTGGACTTTAGCTTTTGGAAGAACTAAATTATAGTTATTATGCTGTTAACTTTGTATAAGTACAGGATATCAAAGTTGACCACCTCAGGCAAATAAAAAATGAAACATTTTATAACTTCCACAAATGAAGTTGGATTTCAATGATATTTTTCAATTCCAATGAAATGCTTTAGGAGACATATTTGTCTACATACTGAAAATATAATCTAAACTTATTTGCAGCAACAATACCTTTAAAAGTATGATGAATATTAATATATTTGATGACTATTAAATATGATGCCCCTAGAAACCGGCAATGAAATATGTTGCTTTATGAAATTCTATATAAGTGATTAAATGTTATTTAATACTTTTAAAGTGTTTTAAACAAAATCGATTATAATTTATTGCGATTTATACGAGAATGATGAATATAAATAGTTTGAAATACTATTAAATATGATGCCCCTAAAAATAGGCAATGAAAAATTTTACTCACATTTTTGAAACTTTAGTAGATGTTTAAATAGATTTTAATACCTCAAAATAATTTTAAATAAAATTAAATATTTTAAATGTGATTAATAAATTCATTTTCTTTTTTAAGTTCATGTAATATTTAATATTTACTTAGAACCCCTATAAATATACTGTCAAAATATTAGCAAATTTCGTCAATTTTTAATTTTGTTTGTTTTACTTTAAAGTAAAATTAATCATATTTTTAATGTAAGTTTTATTTAATCATCTTTCATAATTTTCTGAAAGCCCCTATAAATAGGCAATGGAACTTAAAATTTAAATTGAGATTTTAGTTACTAATTTTAAAAAGTTTCAATAATTTCAAGGACTTTTAAGGAAATGATAATTTTTATATAAATTAAAATAAATTTAATGTCTTTATTTTATTTTTTGCTATTTACTTAAAACCCCTATAAATAGGCAAAATATATTACTTAAGATATTAAATTATTAGTTTTTTATTTATATAATTTTTATTAACTCTTAATAAGAATATATGAATGCATTAAATGAATTAAATGTTATATTGAGCTCCAATTTGAACTTAAAAAACTTTGCCACTTTTAGATTTCTTCAAAATGGCGGAAATATTTATAAAATTGAATTGAATTCTAGATTTTATTATTTTTAAAACGAATCTTAAATAATCGAATACTTATTTCACAATTCTTGTAGTCTTCCTTAAATTTTATTGATTTAGAAATTTATATAATTCATTCAATTATTTCTTATATTTCATAGCTCCTATATATAGGCTATGAACATGTTCTTCATTCTATTCTTTTCTGAACTGTTTAACAATTTCAATTCATAATTTCATTCAATTTTTTTAAATTAAAAAATAAATCACTAGAAGTCTTCTAGAAAAGTAACTTGTCTTGACCCTTAAAAATATGCTGCAATAAATTTTACTTTATTTTGAGAGTTTTCAAATCTTAATAACTTTCTTTATTTTAAATGTTATTCCTTCTTTACTCAATTATTTTGCACATTTTTTTGACAAATTACTTTAGAGCCCCTATAAACAGGCAGTGAATATTATTTACTTTGATTTTAAAAATCGATTTGATAAAGGTGTTTATTATTATAGTTGCCTTTAGGTAATTTATAAAATTTTCTTTCATTAAAATCTTCATATTAATTCACTTTTTTTAATTTTATTAAAAAAATATTAATATTTCTTGGATCAAATTTGTTAAAGATTTTTATTATCAGCTTTAGGTCTCTTCCTTGATTCTTTTGTTCCCTTAATCAATTTTTGTAAATAAGTATCATTTGTCAAAAACACCCTAAAAGTTGGCAACACAAATTTTTATTTTTTTTTAATTTTTCGTAATTTTTAAGTTTTTCTTTTAGTTTTTAGAGATAAAAAATGACTAAACTTTTAATGAATAAATCAGACTGATTTTATTAATAAATAAAAACTAACTTAGGTAAGATTTATATAAGTTTTGCAGTTTTTTTTTTTTTTATTTCAAAATACCCTAAAAGTAGGCAACAGAATTATTATTAAAAGCCCCCTAAAGCAAGCAACACATTTTTTGTTTTCGAATTGTTTAATATATTTAAAATTTTAAAAACATAAGAAAAATATTTATAATCTAAAACTCACAGCGATTTTTAAAACACATTCAACCAAAAAAAATTACCTTAAGAAAAATTTTTATTACTTTTAGAAAATATTGCTGAAGTTTCAAATAATTAATAATTTTTTATTGTTTTAATATTTTTTTATAAACTTTTTTCATTAATTTGATTTTTATAAAATTTTTATTTTTTTTTATAAATTTTCTAAAAATTCTTAACAAAATGAGAACTGAAATTTAAAATTAAATTTTTGTTATTTATATATTTTTCACACTTTTTCAATTTTTTTACAACTTTTATTTTTTTTAATTCACTTTTTTAATTTTTTATTATTTTATGTTTTTTTTTAATTAAATTTTTCAAAAAATCTTTTTTTACTAAAAATTTACGACATTAAAAAAATATTTTTTTCTTATTTAATTTTAATAATTTTTTCTATATTTGAAATTATTTTATTAATTTCTTATGAAATAATTTAATTATTTTTTTTTTTTAATTTTCAGTTTTGAAGAATTGTTTGCCATTAAAATATTTTTCTATTTTTAAAGACTTTAACAAGGAAACGACCGATTAAATAGAAATTTTTTTGCCATAAATTCACCCACTTAAATTGTGCCAAAAAACATTTATTAACTCGGTCATATTAAAAAATGTTTGCTACAATTATTTTTTTTTTCCTTTTTTCACATTTTTATTTTATAAATATTTTATTCCATTTTTTCCCAAAATTTGTAGTTGTTGTTGTAATGGCTGGCTTGTATAACACTCTCTAGACAAAAAGGCGTCAAATACTATATATTTTCCTCTTTTTTTACAAAAATTTCTAGTGCAATGTATTTATTTAAGCATAAAAACAAAAAAACCACACGTTTTATAGAAAAAAAAACACGAGATTATAGAGCAGAATAAAATGCAAACAACAACAATAACTAAAAGTCACTGAAAATTACTACAAAACATTACAAGACACTCAAACATACTTTTTGACTTTTTAACATTAAAAAACACCAAAAAAATGTTAAACAAAAGAAATGCTAGAGGTCCTTTTTTTGTTGTTGTCAGGAAGAAGAAGAAGAAAACAAAAACAAACGTATTATTCAATCCGAATTTCGTAGGAAGAAGGAAAAAATTTATTCGTATTCGCAACGAAAATAAAGATACAACCGTTTAGTTTGAGTTCTTAGCGGCAACTAAACTAAATGTAATGGATGAGATCCATAGAAAAGGAGTAAAATTGTTTTAAAACAAAAAAAAACACAACAAAAGCAAAAAGCATCACAACACACACACATCATTGTAATCATCATCATCAGCCTCATGATTATTAACATCTCTAACAAAAATCTCAAAGTCTTTATTATAAAACACACATACACACAAACACTCTTTTACATTTAGAACTTTAACAACAACAAAATACACTTGACTCCTCTTTACTCTACAAAGCAAAAGGAAAATAGCAACAACAATAAAATTACGTTTATTACATACACTCACCCAACAACAAACACAACACCAACATTCAAACAAAGTTAAAGAGGCATATTAATATAACACTCACTCTATATATATATATATATGAATGAAAACAATAACAACAACAATAACATACATATAAATGTAAAATTATGTAAAAGAGAGTTTATAACTAAATAAAGTAATATTCGTTCTATCAAACACTCGGTTCCTTTTTCTGGTTCAGCTTCGTTTGCGTTCCATTTAAAAAATACGAACTCAAATTAAAAAAAAAAAAAAAAAAAAAAAAAAAAAACAGCCAAAAATAAAGCAAAAACACATTCATTCAAAGTTTTACTTACTCTCTTGCATAAGCAACCGGCAAATTAAACGAGCAAAACAAAATCACCAAAAATACTAAACAAAGCAAAAAACTCTCTCTCTCTCTCTTTCCATCCACTCTCTTGTTCTTATTTTTTGTTTTTAGGTAAAACATGCTGCTATTTTTGTTGGCGCCTAAAAACACTTGTTGTTTATTAATTTATATACAACGAAGTTCCATGTGTGAGTGCGAAAGCGTATGAGTAATGTGTTTTTAAAACAGTAAATAAGGAATTTTATGTTGTGCGATGTTTTTCCATATGAATTAAGGAGAGAATGTAATAAGAGAGACTTAAAAAACTCTTAAATATATAAAGAACTGAATTAGAACTAAAGTAGAACAGAACTAGAACTGATTTAGAACTGAACTAAAACTGAACTAGAATCTGATCTAGAACTGAACTAGAATCTGAACTAAAACTGATTTAGAACTGAACTAGAATTGAACTAGAACTGATTTAGAACTGAACTAGAACTGATTTAGAACTGAACTAGAATTGAACTAGAACTGAAATCGAACTGAACTAGAACTGAACTTGAACTGAACTAGAATCTGAACTACAACTGAACTAGAGTCTGAACTAGAGTCTGAACTAGAACTGAACTAGAACTGAACTACAACTGAACTAGAACTGAACTACAACTGAACTAGAACTGAACTACAACTGAACTAGTATTGAACTAGAACTGAGCTAAAACTTAATTAGAATCTGAACTAGAACTGAAGTAGAACTGAACTATAATCTGAACTAGAACTGAACTAGAACTGAAGTAGAACTGAACTAGAACTGAACTACAACTGAACTAGAATTGAACTAGAACTGAGCTAAAACTTAATTAGAATCTGAACTAGAACTGAAGTAGAACTGAACTATAATCTGAACTAGAACTGAACTAGAACTGAAGTAGAACTGAACTAGAACTGAACTACAACTGAACTAGAATTGAACTAGAACTGAGCTAAAACTTAATTAGAATCTAAAGAAGAATCCGAACCAAAATCTTCACCAAAATCTGAACTAGAAACAAAATCTGGAATAGAATCTGAACTGAATATGAAGTAAATCGAAAATTTTCTAAATATGGGATTTATCGAAAATTTTTCTGTAAATAACGAATTGATAAAGAATTTTCCCCTAATTGGACGTTTATCGAAAAATTTCTTTTAGTATGACAACTATCGAAATTTGTCTCTAAATATGAGATCTATCGAAAATCTTCTTTAATCAGAAGATTTATTGCAAATCTCTCAATACGATATTTATCGAAATTTTTCCTTCAATAAGGTATTTATCGAAAATTTTCTCTAATTAAAAAATTTATAAAAAATACACTCTAAAATCGGATTTTTTTTAATTTTCTCTAGATATAAGATTTTCCAAAAATATTCCATATTTGCAGAAAAAGACTTTAAATACCTTTATATACTTCAAAAATATTTACATTTCATATTTTTACTTCAAATATCTCTCATGTGTAAATAACATTAAATACTTAAGATCCCAAAATAATGAAAATAAATATTTAAATTTCCCAAAAAAAAAATATTTTTTTAGTAAAAAATCTTCAGATTTATATTTTGTGCACTTTACAACGTTTGTTTAACATTTTATTTAAAAAAGAAACACATTTTTTCTTTTTTTGAGAAAAAGATATTTTTTCATCTTTATTTCATAAAAAGAATTATAATTTTATTTTTATTGCCAGTAAATAAATTGTGCTTGAAAAAATTTTGTTTCAAGACAAGAAAAAATAGAAAATAATAAAAACGAAATATATTTTTTATTAAAAACACTTACCGTTAGATGATTTTCCTAGCAACATACTCTTACATGCAGACAGACATACAAACAAAATAGATAAATAGACAAATTTATTTTGATATATAAATTGTTGTTTAGATTTCTACATATTTGTTTGTCTGCACAAAAAGTTAATCAAAATCTCATAAAGAAGCAAATCCATGAGAGGAGTCTTACCTGAAAATAAATAAAAACGAAAATAATTATTGAATTTTTCTATGATAAAAGATTTATCGCAAATTTTCTCTAAATATGGGATTTATCGAAAATTTTCTCTAAATATGGGATTTATCGAAAATTTTCTCTAAATATGGGATTTATCGAAAATTTTCTCTAAATATGGGATTTATCGAAAATTTTCTCTAAATATGGGATTTATCGAAAATTTTCTCTAAATATGGGATTTGTCGAAAATTTTCTCTAAATATGGAATTTATCGAAAATTTTCTCTAAATATGGAATTTATCGAAAATTTTCTCCAAATATGGGATTTATCGAAAATTTTCTCTAAATATGGGATTTATCGAAAATTTTCTCTAAATATGGGATTTATCGAAAATTTTCTCTAAATATGGGATTTATCGAAAATTTTCTCTTAATATAGGATTTAGTGGAAATTTTCTCTAAATTAAAGATTTATCGAAAATTGTCTCTTAATTGGAGATTTATCGAAAATTTTCTCTAAATATAGGATTTATCGAAAATTTTCTCTAAATATAGGATTTATCGAAAATTTTCTCTAAATATAGGATTTATCGAAAATTTTCTCTAAATATGGGATTTATCGAAAATTGTCTCAAATTTGGAGATTTATCGAAAATTGTCTCTAATTTGGAGATTTATTGAAAATTTTCTCTAAATTGGAGATTTATCGAAAATTGTATATAAATTGGAGATTTATCGAAAATTTTCTCTTATTTATATTTTAAATAAATGTAAAATTAATTGCACATTTATTCTCAACAACGGATTTATCGCAATATTTCTCAAAATAAAAGATTTTTTGTATTTTCTTTATGTCTCATGTAAAAGTTTGTTAGGTTACTTATTCTTAATACTTTTATAATTTTTATATGTTTTTATGTTGTACTTTGCTCCCCTGATTTTACAACATTTTGCTTTCGTATTTTTCTCCTTTTTCCCCCTATCACACTTGTGCCAAAATTTGTCAACAGTTTCACTTATTTTTTTTCGTATTAAAAACAGACAAAAAGTAGAAAATCTTTCATTATGTCACTTAAAGAAAAACAACATTCATCGCCATCATTGTCATCAATGACAACATCATTATGTTGTTCCCCCTCTTCATCGTCATCGTTATCATCATTTAATGTCATTATTATCGTTAACATTTTATTATCGTTATTATTAACTTGATATTTATTTTTGTATTAAATGCAGACAGACAAATTCTCTCCACGACCGTGCGAAAATTATAGGAAAATTGCTATAAATTATGGAAACAATATTTAAATAAAATTCCTATGAGATTTACAAATTCATGTTAATTCATGATTTTATTAATTATTTTGTATTTTTGTAAATTTTCATTAAGGTGACTGTAAGGGATTTTTATTTTCTCTGCATTTTGTATTCGGCTGTAAATTCTTGTAACAATTTTCACTCTTTTTCATAATTTATGTCATTAAAAACGGATTTATGCGTAAAAATGTTAATAATTCTGCCATTAAATCAATCATTTCATGAAAAGCTGGAAACAAGATTAAAATGACTTTTGTCAGGAAAAAATGTTTATTCAATCATTATTTTTTTTTATTATTGAGGTAAATGAGTTAATTGCAGGTTGTTAAAATAAAAAAGTGATAATTAAGTAAATTATAAATACATTTAAGGGTCTAAATGCGATAAAGTGTATTTAAAACACAAATTGATACTTTTCATAAAAATGGTTACTGAAGCGTATGATTAATATAAATTATTTTATGTTTGTATCAACAAATTTAAATACTTTTTTTCGTTATTTCACCAAAATAGTATTAAAATGTACATTTGTTAAATTTGGTTTACAACTTCAATTATACTTAATTATACTCCATTGCTTTCGGCAAAATTTCTTTCATATTTAGAGAAAATTTCCGATAAATCTGCAATTTAGTGAAAATTTTAGATAAATCTCCAATTTTGTGAAAATTTTCGATAAATCTGCAATTTAGTGAAAATTTTCGATAAATCTGCAATTTAGTAAAAATTTTCGATTAATCTCAAATTTAGAGAAAACTTTCGATAAATCTCAAATTTAGAGAAAACTTTCGATAAATCTCCAATTTAGAGAAAATTTTCGATAAATCTCCAATTTAGAGAAAATTTTCGATAAATCTCCAATTTAGAGAAAATTTTCGATAAATCTCCAATTTAGAGAAAATTTTCGATAAATCTCCAATTTAGTAAAAATTTTCGATAAATCTGCAATTTTTTGAACATTTTCGATAAATCTCCAATTAAGTGAAAATTTTCGATAAATCTCCAATTTAGTAAAAATTTTCGATTAATCTCTAATTTTGTGAAAATTTTCGATAAATCGGCAATTTTGTGAACATTTTCGATAAATCTGCAATTTAGTGAAAATTTTAGATAAATCTCCAATTTAGTAAAAATTTTCGATTAATCTCCAATTTTGTGAAAATTTTCGATAAATCTGCAATTTTGTAAACATTGTCGGTAAATCTCCAATTTTGTGAAAATTTTCGATAAATCTCAAATTTAGAGAAAACTTTCGATAAATCTCTAATTTAGAGAAAATTTTCGATAAATCTCCAATTTAGAGAAAATTTTCGATAAATCTCCAATTTAGAGAAAATTTTCGATAAATCTCCAATTTAGAGAAAATTTTCGATAAATCTCCAATTTAGAGAAAATTTTCGATAAATCTCCAATTTAGAGAAAATTTTCGATAAATCTCCAATTTGGAGAAAATATTCGATAAATCTCCAATTTAGAGAAAATTTTCGATAAATCTCCCATTTAGTGAAAATTTTCGATAAATCTCCCATTTAGTGAAAATTTTCGATAAATCTCCCATTTAGTGAAAATTTTCGATAAATCTCCCATTTAGTGAAAATTTTCGATAAATCTCCCATTTAGTGAAAATTTTCGATAAATCTCCCATTTAGTGAAAATTTTCGATAAATCTCCCATTTAGTGAAAATTTTCGATAAATCTCCCATTTAGTGAAAATTTTCGATAAATCTCCCATTTAGTGAAATTTTCGATAAATCTCCCATTTAGTGAAAATTTTCGATAAATCTCCCATTTAGTGAAAATTTTCGATAAATCTCCCATTTAGTGAAAATTTTCGATAAATCTCCCATTTAGTGAAAATTTTCGATAAATCTCCAATTTAGTAAAAATTTTCGATAAATCTGCAATTTTTTGAACATTTTCGATAAATCTCCAATTAAGTGAAAATTTTCAATAAATCTCCAATTTAGAGAAAATTTTCGATAAATCTCCAATTTAGTAAAAATTTTCGATAAATCTGCAATTTTTTGAACATTTTCGATAAATCTCCAATTAAGTGAAAATTTTCGATAAATCTCCAATTTAGTAAAAATTTTCGATTAATCTCTAATTTTGTGAAAATTTTCGATAAATCGGCAATTTTGTGAACATTTTCGATAAATCTGCAATTTAGTGAAAATTTTAGATAAATCTCCAATTTAGTAAAAATTTTCGATTAATCTCCAATTTTGTGAAAATTTTCGATAAATCTGCAATTTTGTAAACATTGTCGGTAAATCTCCAATTTTGTGAAAATTTTCGATAAATCTCAAATTTAGAGAAAACTTTCGATAAATCTCTAATTTAGAGAAAATTTTCGATAAATCTCCAATTTAGAGAAAATTTTCGATAAATCTCCAATTTAGAGAAAATTTTCGATAAATCTCCAATTTAGAGAAAATTTTCGATAAATCTCCAATTTAGAGAAAATTTTCGATAAATCTCCAATTTAGAGAAAATTTTCGATAAATCTCCAATTTGGAGAAAATATTCGATAAATCTCCAATTTAGAGAAAATTTTCGATAAATCTCCCATTTAGTGAAAATTTTCGATAAATCTCCCATTTAGTGAAAATTTTCGATAAATCTCCCATTTAGTGAAAATTTTCGATAAATCTCCCATTTAGTGAAAATTTTCGATAAATCTCCCATTTAGTGAAAATTTTCGATAAATCTCCCATTTAGTGAAAATTTTCGATAAATCTCCCATTTAGTGAAAATTTTCGATAAATCTCCCATTTAGTGAAAATTTTCGATAAATCTCCCATTTAGTGAAAATTTTCGATAAATCTCCCATTTAGTGAAAATTTTCGATAAATCTCCCATTTAGTGAAAATTTTCGATAAATCTCCCATTTAGTGAAAATTTTCGATAAATCTCCAATTTAGTAAAAATTTTCGATAAATCTGCAATTTTTTGAACATTTTCGATAAATCTCCAATTAAGTGAAAATTTTCAATAAATCTCCAATTTAGAGAAAATTTTCGATAAATCTCCAATTTAGTAAAAATTTTCGATAAATCTGCAATTTTTTGAACATTTTCGATAAATCTCCAATTAAGTGAAAATTTTCGATAAATCTCCAATTTAGTAAAAATTTTCGATTAATCTCTAATTTTGTGAAAATTTTCGATAAATCGGCAATTTTGTGAACATTTTCGATAAATCTGCAATTTAGTGAAAATTTTAGATAAATCTCCAATTTAGTAAAAATTTTCGATTAATCTCCAATTTTGTGAAAATTTTCGATAAATCTGCAATTTTGTAAACATTGTCGGTAAATCTCCAATTTTGTGAAAATTTTCGATAAATCTCAAATTTAGAGAAAACTTTCGATAAATCTCTAATTTAGAGAAAATTTTCGATAAATCTCCAATTTAGAGAAAATTTTCGATAAATCTCCAATTTAGAGAAAATTTTCGATAAATCTCCAATTTAGAGAAAATTTTCGATAAATCTCCAATTTAGAGAAAATTTTCGATAAATCTCCAATTTGGAGAAAATATTCGATAAATCTCCAATTTAGAGAAAATTTTCGATAAATCTCCCATTTAGTGAAAATTTTCGATAAATCTCCCATTTAGTGAAAATTTTCGATAAATCTCCCATTTAGTGAAAATTTTCGATAAATCTCCCATTTAGTGAAAATTTTCGATAAATCTCCCATTTAGTGAAAATTTTCGATAAATCTCCCATTTAGTGAAAATTTTCGATAAATCTCCCATTTAGTGAAAATTTTCGATAAATCTCCCATTTAGTGAAAATTTTCGATAAATCTCCCATTTAGTGAAAATTTTCGATAAATCTCCCATTTAGTGAAAATTTTCGATAAATCTCCCATTTAGTGAAAATTTTCGATAAATCTCCCATTTAGTGAAAATTTTCGATAAATCTCCCATTTAGTGAAAATTTTCGATAAATCTCCCATTTAGTGAAAATTTTCGATAAATCTCCCATTTAGTGAAAATTTTCGATAAATCTCCAATTTAGAGAAAATTTTCGATAAATCTCCCATTTAGTGAAAATTTTCGATAAATCTCCCATTTAGTGAAAATTTTCGATAAATCTCCCATTTAGTGAAAATTTTCGATTAATCTCCAATTTAGCCTTTTATTTGCGATAAATCTCCAATTTAGCCTTTTATTTGAAGAATATTTTCTTAAATTTCTTAATTAAGGAAAACATACGATTATTTTCGATTATTTACTGAATAAACACTTTAATTTATGTACCAATAAATCTAATTTCTTGTTTAATGTTCATATTTTATTGTCTTTATTTCTATGTTGTTTCTTTTAAAACATTTAACAAATTACTAATGTCGTTGTTTATCCAATTAATCTCTTCCCCGACATGTGCGACATACATGTTGAGGGAGTCCCCAACATGCTGCTCATGCAGCATTAAAAACTTTATTAAAATCCAGAGTAAACAAATTTATGTCTAGGAAAATGTGTGTTTTAAGTAATTTAGGTGCATATAAAAGGATGTGTGTGTGTGTGTGTGTACATGTGAGTGTATGTGTTTATGTTGTTGTTGTCTATATTAAGTGAATTAAGTGTTGACGTGTTAAGTACTCGTAAAATAAACATTTTTCAAATATAACTCCCAGTAATATAAAAAGAACCTAAATAACACCAAAAAACCAGTAATGAGTACATAAATACTAACATGTGCGTACAATAAATAAATACAAACGAATATGTAACTACACACATACACACACATATACATACATTCCAAATGCTTTTTGTATTTGTTCACACCTAAACAACATTTTTTTTTTGGTTTTTATGCTCTTCATCACTATAAGTGATGAAAGAAGGTAAGTTGGTTTAAAATTCTATATGTGGAATGTTAAGAAGTCATATTGGATCAAGAGAGATATGGAATTTTGTGCCTTATCCAGATCTGAGTCCGTCCGTCTGTCCATCCTTTTATGAGCTTTTATGTCCGTCCATCCGTCTATCTAATACTGTTAATCTTACATCCTATGTCGGAGGTCTTTGAAATTTGATAAGGTTTTTTTTTCGATATTCGATATTGTTGGTAAAAATGAGCAGAATCGGTCCAGTTATTTAAAAGTTATTAATCGATATCTTAAACAACTTAAAATATCCAAGTAAGATTTTTTAGCAAATAATTTATGACTTAATTGTGTTTATATGGAAATGCGTATAGATTTGTTATTAGTTACATGTATATGTGGAGGGTACTTAATATTCGTCGTTGCCGAAAATAACTGAGAAAAAGATTCATTGACCATAATGTTGTTGTTTTGCCCAAAAAATGTAGTCATGTTAATTTAATTATTTGTTAACATCAACATAAGCAATTTTTACACACACATATATACATACACACCTACATATATGTATATGTATCTCTATATGTATGTATATTGTTACAAAGTCCTACAATCGCGTTTTGCAAACTTATTCTCTTAATGAGTCACATTAGAGTTATTGTTACCGTTATTTGTACATAATTTTGTTAATGTCTTTGTAACAGTTTCCATATATGTGTGAGTTTATGAAATCATATAGAAGTGTTACTTTGAAATTGTTAAAGTTGTTGACTTTTTTCCTACATTTTTTGTGGGTGCTGTTGAGTGTTGGATTCTTCGGTGTTCAAAGTCTCATCTTTGGGTAGTTTAATGTTGACTTTATTTTATTAATATTTAATTTTTTATTTTATTAATAATAAATTTTCTCTAAATTGGAGATTTATTGAAAATTTTCTCTTAATATGAGATTTATAGAAAATTTCCTCTAAATTGCAGATTTATCGAAAATTTTCTCTAAATTGCAGATTTATCGAAAATTTTCTCTAAATTGCAGATTTATCGAAAATTTTCTCTAAATTGCAGATTTATCGAAAATTTTCTCTAAATTGCAGATTAATCGAAAATTTTCTCTAAATATGGAATTTATCGAAAATTTTCTCTAAATATGGAATTTATCGAAAATTTTCTCTAAATATGGTATTTATCGAAAATTTTCTCTAAGTATGGAATTTATCGAAAATTTTCTCTAAATATGGAATTTATCGAAATTTCTAAATATGGAATTTATCGAAAATGTTCTCTAAATATGGGATTTATCGAAAATTATCTCTAAATTGGAGATTTATCGAAAATGTTCTGTAAATTGGAGATTTAACGAAAACTTTTTCTTCCTTTACATTAACAGAAGGTCTTCGAATAAATTTCGCCAGAAGCAATGGATTTTAATCGAATATAAATATAGTTGTTAACCAAATTAAACTTATTTAACTTTTTATACTATTTGGCTAAATAGCGAAAAAAGAAGTTAAATTTGAAATGGACACAAATTTAAAATAATTATTATTAATCATACGCTTCAGTAAGCATTTTTTAATGAAAAGGTGAAATTTGTGTCATAAATGCACTTTATCATAATTTTAATGCATTTTTCATTTACTTAATTATCACTTTTTTAATTTAACATCCCGCTATTAAGACATTTAATTCAATAATTAATCCATTTGTGTCTCTTTTATTTAAAAAAAAACAAGATCATCGATTGTGATTGAATAAACATTTTTGCCTGACAAAAATCCTTTTAATCTTGTTTCCAGCTTTTCATGAAATGATTGATTTAATGGCAGAATTATTAACATTTTTACGCATAAATCCGTTTTTAATGACATAAATTATGAAAAAGAGTGAAAATTGTTACAAGAATTTACAGCCGAATACAAAATGCAGAGAAAATAAAAATCCCTTACAGTCACCTTAATGAAAATTTACAAAAATACAAAATAATTAATAAAATCATGAATTAACATGAATTTTCCTATAAATCTCATAGGAAATTAATTTTTTTCCATAATTTATAGCAATTTTCCTATAATTTTCGCACGGTCGTGGAGAGAATTTGTCTGTCTGCATTTTAATACAAAAATAAATATCAAGTTAATAATAACGATAATAAAATGTTAACGATAATAATGACATTAAATGATGATCATGATGACGATGAAGAGGGGGAACAACATAATGATGTTGTCATTGATGACAATGATGGCGATGAATGTTGTTTTTATTTAAGTGACATAATGAAAGATTTTCTACTTTTTGTCTGTTTTTAATATGAAACAACTGAAACTGTTAAAACATTTGCACACAGGAGTGATAAAGAGAAAAGGAGATAAATACGAAAACAAACATAAAAATATTATAAAATGATTGAGATGAAATAAACCAACAAACATTTTTATGAGAAATACCGAAAATTTTTGATAAACTTTTAATAAGAGAAAATTACTTGTATATCACATATTTAGCGAATATTTTCGATAAAATTAAATTCAATTAAGAGAAAATTGTCGATAAATCTCCAATTAAAAAAAATCGATAAATCTCCTACTTTGAGAATGATTAATTTCCAATTTAGAGAAAATTTTCGATAAATCTCCAATTTAGAGAAAATTATCGATAAATCTCCAATTTAGAGAAAATTTTCGATAAATCTCCAATTTAGAGAAAATTTTCGATAAATCTCCAATTTAGAGAAAATTTTCGATAAATCTCCAATTTAGAGAAAATTTTCGATAAATCTCCAATTTAGAAAAAATTTTCGATAAATCTCCAATTTAGAGAAAATTTTCGATAAATCTTAAATTTAGGGAGAATTTTCGATAAATCTACAATTTAGAGAAAATTTTCGATAAATTTCCAATTTAGAGAAAATTTTCGATGAATCTCCAATTTAGAGAAAATTTTCGATAAATTTCCAATTTAGAGAAAATTTTCGATAAATCTTAAATTTAGAGAAAATTTTCGATAAATCTACAATTTAGAGAAAATTTTCAATAGCGATGTTGTGTGGGTTTATTTTCAAAATAAATTAACTTAAACAAGTTAAATTTATAAATAAATTTCATGTCATTATCTCAGATTTTTGTAGCGTTAAATGTAAATTTTACACATTGTTTCACTTTTTTCACAGTTAATCGTTTTTATACGTTTTTTTGTGATCAATTTTAAATGAACACGACAGCGGAATGTCTATGAAAATTAAAGAGAGTAATAGGTACTTTTATACTACAAAAACTTTATTTAGCTTAAAAGCTAATTTTCGAAAACAGGCTATTAAATTAAAAATACGAATTAAGGACCCTAATTCGGGATAACTGCTTCTAAACTGATCTAAACGCGTGATTATTATTAATCACTAATTCTCTTAATTCATAATATTATTTTACCTAATTCTTTATTTTAATCCTTAAAACAAGTATTTTTGTGTGTTAAACATTTATTATTACAACTTTGTTCTCTCATTTCTCGGTTTTTTTTTTGTGTCTGAATTAAGGATGTTGTTGAAATCGTTAACAATGATGATTCCAGCTTTTACAACATAATTGTAGTGAAACTAACATGAGACAACAATCACTTTCCAGTATGAACAAGTTTTAGAACCATTTTCTACAACAAAAAAACTATAAAAAGGAGAAAAGGAGGAAAATATGAAATAAAATCCTGCTAACAAATGTGAATCCTCTTGGTCCAAATAAAGAGACAATAGAAACTAACGAAACTCTGGCGACCACAATTAAATTTAATAAAAACTAAAACGTTTAATCCTGAATTAAAGTGAAGGAGAGAAAAAAGGGAAAATAATTGAATTAAAGTCAGATTTAGAGAAAATTTTCGATAAGTCTCTTATTTATCCAAAATTTTTTTTAGTGATTAAAAAATTTTCGATAAATCTCAAAATTTGAGAAAATTTTCGATAAATCTTTCACTTTTGGAAAATTTTCGATTAATCTCTTACTTCAGGAAAATTTAAAATAAAACTCTTATAAAGGGAAAATTTGCGACAAAAATTTTATTTGGTGATAATTTTCGATAAATCTCATTAAAAGTCAAAACTATCGATAAATTTTGTTTTTAGAAAATTTTCAATTTTCTAGTATTTTTGCTTAATTTTGCCCTCAACTGTTAATAATTCTCTTTTATAAAGCAATTACAATGAAATTTTTATTAACACTCAGACAAATGCAAACACACACACACATAGTTTTACTAACAGTTTTACTGGCAGTTTCAATTCCTAACACATTCCCACAAACACTATCACATACACATCCTTTTCATAGTGCATGAAATAATCATCATTCTCTCCCTCAAAACCTTTTGGGGATATTAGGAGGACAACAAAAAGTTGTAAATGACAAAAATGTAAGTAATAAAGCTTTTTTGTATTTATGAACAGATTTAAACTGACAAAATTCAGTTTTCAAATTTTTGTTATTGAAATTTATGGAAAACAACAACAACTACTACTTTTGCTTTTCACAGGCTATTAATATTTCCCAAAAACTCTATTGTTGTGTTTAAGCATTTATCTTGTGATCAAATTTCGGTTTTATGTTTAAAAATCCCTAAAAATATTTTTTAGTAATTAAAGCATTTTTGGTCAAAAACAGAAAGATTTTGTTAAAGTCATCATAAAATTAAATGATTTTCAGAAATTTTTAACAAAATTAAAGTCAAAACATGAAAATGACTAAAATTATAAAATAAAATTTTCAAATTAAATTTAATTTTTCTAAGTGATAAAATCAAATGTTTATTTGAGTCATTAACAAGAATTTACTATTAGAACCTTTAAGATGTTAAAAAACACCTCCCTCCCACTCATGCACCCTTTACCTTGAACTACAAAAACATGCTATTTTCCTCTGCTCGTGCCTCCTTTAAGGACGACAACTTGTTAAATGATTAAGAAGACAAAATATAAGTTACTTTTAATGAGTTGGTTTTAATTGTCATTTTGTCATCGTCCTCTTTATTCAAACCTGTCAATTTATTTGCACATACAAGCACTCAAGCAATAATGCTCCGGGGCCAAGGTTAACGAAAATTATAAACAAGAGAAAAATTTATTAAAAAAAAAGAAAAAGACAAAAAGTCATAGACAGAAAACTCATTAATTAAAAAGAGAAATTCCGAAATCTCCTCAAATACAAGTTTTATCGAAAATTTTCTCAAAATGAGAGATTTATCGAAAATTTTTTCTAAATAAAAGATTTGTCAAAATTTCCTCTAAGTGAGAGATTTATTGAAAATTTTCTCTAAATGAGAGATTTATCGAAAATTTTCTCTAAATGAGAGATTTATCGAAAATTTTCTCTAAATGAGAGATTTATCGAAAATTTTCTCTAAATGAGAGATTTATCGAAAATTTTCTCTAAATGAGAGATTTATCGAAAATTTTCTCTAAATGAGAGATTTATCGAAAATTTTCTCTAAATTGTAGATTTATCGAAAATGTTCTCTAAATGAGAGATTTATCGAAAATGTTCTCTAAATTGTAGATTTATCGAAAATGTTCTCTAAATTGTAGATTTATCGAAAATGTTCTCTAAATGAGAGATTTATCGAAAATGTTCTCTAAATTGTAGATTTATCGAAAATGTTCTCTAAATGGGAGATTTATCGAAAATGTTCTCTAAATGAGAGATTTATCGAAAATGTTCTCTAAATGAGAGATTTATCGAAAATGTTCTCTAAATGAGAGATTTATCGAAAATTTTCTCTAAATGAGAGATTTATCGAAAATTTTCTCTAAATGAGAGATTTATCGAAAATTTTCTCTAAATGAAAGATTTATCGAAAATTTTCTCTAAATGAGAGATTTATCGAAAATGTTCTCTAAATGGGAGATTTATCGAAAATGTTCTCTAAATGGGAGATTTATCGAAAATGTTCTCTAAATGGGAGATTTATCGAAAATGTTCTCTAAATGGGAGATTTATCGAAAATGTTCTCTAAATGGGAGATTTATCGAAAATGTTCTCTAAATGGGAGATTTATCGAAAATGTTCTCTAAATGGGAGATTTATCGAAAATGTTCTCTAAATGGGAGGTTTATCGAAAATGTTCTCTAAATGAGAGATTTATCGAAAATGTTCTCTAAATGAGAGATTTATCGAAAATGTTCTCTTAATGAGAGATTTATCGAAAATTTTCTCTAAATGAGAGATTTATCGAAAATTTTCTCTAAATGAGAAATTTATCGAAAATGTTCTCTAAATGGGAGATTTATCGAAAATGTTCTCTAAATGGGAGATTTATCGAAAATGTTCTCTAAATGGGAGATTTATCGAAAATGTTCTCTAAATGGGAGATTTATCGAAAATGTTCTCTAAATGGGAGATTTATCGAAAATGTTCTCTAAATGGGAGATTTATCGAAAATGTTCTCTAAATGGGAGATTTATCGAAAATGTTCTCTAAATGGGAGATTTATCGAAAATGTTCTCTAAATGGGAGATTTATCGAAAATGTTCTCTAAATGGGAGATTTATCGAAAATGTTCTCTAAATGGGAGATTTATCGAAAATGTTCTCTAAATGGGAGATTTATCGAAAATGTTCTCTAAATGGGAGATTTATCGAAAATGTTCTCTAAATGGGAGATTTATCGAAAATGTTCTCTAAATGAGAGATTTATCGAAAATGTTCTCTAAATGAGAGATTTATCGAAAATTTTCTCTAAATGAGAGATTTATCGAAAATTTTCTCTAAATGAGAGATTTATCGAAAATTTTCTCTAAATGAGAGATTTATCGAAAATTTTCTCTAAATGAGAGATTTATCGAAAATTTTCTCTAAATGAGAGATTTATCGAAAATTTTCTCTAAATGAGAGATTTATCGAAAATTTTCTCTAAATGAGAGATTTATCGAAAATTTTCTCTAAATGAGAGATTTATCGAAAATTTTCTCTAAATGAGAGATTTATCGAAAATTTTCTCTAAATGAGAGATTTATCGAAAATTTTCTCTAAATGAGAGATTTATCGAAAATTTTCTCTAAATGAGAGATTTATCGAAAATTTTCTCTAAATGAGAGATTTATCGAAAATTTTCTCTAAATGAGAGATTTATCGAAAATTTTCTCTAAATGAGAGATTTATCGAAAATTTTCTTTAGATGAGAGATTAATCGAAAATTTTCTTTAAATGAGAGATTTATCGAAAATTTTCTCTAAATAAGAGATTTATCGAAAATTTTCTCTATATGAGTGATTTATCGAAAATTTTCTCGAAATGAGAGATTTATCGAAAATTTTCTCGAAATGAGAGATTTATCGAAAATTTTCTCTAAATGAGAGATTTATCGAAAATTTTCTCTAAATGAGAGATTTATCGAAAATTTTCTCTAAATGAGAGATTTATCGAAAATTTTCTTTAGATGAGAGATTAATCGAAAATTTTCTTTAAATGAGAGATTTATCAAAAATTTTCTCTAAATAAGAGATTTATCGAAAATTTTCTCTATATGAGTGATTTATCGAAAATTTTCTTTAGATGAGAGATTTATCAAAAATTTTCTCTAAATAAGAGATTTATCGAAAATTTTCTCTATATGAGTGATTTATCGAAAATTTTCTCTATATGAGTGATTTATCGAAAATTTTCCCTAAATGAGAGATTTTTCGAAAATTTTCTTTAGATGAGAGATTAATCGAAAATTTTCTTTAAATGAGAGATTTTTCGAAAATTTTCTATAGATGAGAGATTAATCGAAAATTTTCTCTAAATGAGAGATTTATCGAAAATTTTCTTTAGATGAGAGATTAATCGAAAATTTTCTTTAAATGAGAGATTTTTCGAAAATTTTCTTTAGATGAGAGATTAATCGAAATTTTTCCCTAAATGAGAGATTTATCGAAAATTTTCTTTAGATGAGAGATTTATCGAAAATTTTCTTTAGATGAGAGATTAATCGAAAGTTTTCTCTAAATGAGAGATTTATCGAAAATTTTCTTTAAATGAGAGATTTTTCGAAAATTTTCTCTAAATGAGAGATTTCTCGAAAATTTTCTCTAAATTGGAGATCGAAATTTATTGAAAATTTTCTCTAAATGTTATGTTTATAGAGAATTTCTTTTATATGAAAAGTTTTTCAAACTAATTTTTTCATAATCCCAAATAAATATCTTTTTCTTGTGATTAAATATATTTAGCTGTTTTATTTAAAAATCTATTAAAGTTTTGGTTGTTTATTATATTTCAAATATTTTCGCTGTTTGAAAGCGTCTATGCCTTTTTTCTGCGTTATTGCACCTTGAAAACGTTTAAAATACTTTTTTGCATTTTAAGCAAAAATTGATCAAAAAATACACACAAAACTTTCACTATTGATGCCACAATAATTTATTACTTCATAGAATAGACGATAAGCGAAAAATTAAAATAGTTTGCATTTTTTCGGCGGCAACCAAAAACTTTTCCCTGATTTGCTCTGCCAACGACAAAACCTTAAATGTTGAAACCGAAAAATGTAATAAAAAAAAGTTGCAAATTTTCCAAAATCATAAAAATTGTTGGAGGGGGAAAAAGCGCAAAAGTTTATTATTGTTATTTATTTTCAAAAATTCACAAAATCCAATTCACGCTGTAAGCGTAAAATCAACGTTAATTTGTGTTGGTCAGACTTATACTGAGCACGACAACGATCCACATTTATTTTATGCATTAAAGGCAATTTTAGGTGATGAATGGGAGTCGACAAAATTACTTCATTTTCTTTAATGGTTAAGTGCATTTTGTCCGAGGGAGTGTCATCATCGGGGAGTAAAATGTCCACTACTAGATCCTCACAGCTGGCGGAGGAATCAGTGCGATTTCCCATTTGTAGAAAGACATCTTCAGTTCCTACAGCCTGACGATAGGCGAGTGTATACGAGGGAGTTTTACGAGTATCCAAAATTTCTCTATCCTCTTGTTCCTGACGCTCTTGCCACTCTTCTATGTTCAAAGGCTGTTTCTCCAGATTCTCGTTTGCGTCCATGGGATCATAGGGAGACTTTTTATTGGGATTTTTTCCAAACGATTTACTAGTTTGTGGACCTATGGATCCTGGATCTGAAAAGTAACGATAATTATTCAATTCCATTTTGTCACAGATTTCTACTTACTGATTTTATTTCTGATCAAACACTCCCCTTCATCATCTTCTAAATCAGAATTATCTTCATTCGATTCCTGAGGATTCAGGAGATTTTGCAACAATTTTAAATTTTCCGGATTTTCGAAGACAGACATTTTTATCCTTAAAGTGAAAATACGAAAATGAAGTAAATAAACTGAAAAAAAAACATAATTTTTAATTTGGTTGTCATAATAAACAGAAAATATTCTACAACCGGCATAAATTCTTAACAACCAAACCTTAGCATACGGTAGTGTGTTTAAACATCTCCAATAACATGCCTTTTCAAAATAACACTTTCCATTTCACTAATATCGATAAAACAAACATTATTTACATGGCAACGAGGTGGCACAGAGGATGATAAACCATAAACAAAATTCTAATAAACACACAACAACAAAACAATCGCTTTCATCGCTAAAAAACGAAAAAAATAAGAAAATAACACAAACTCAGTATTAAGAAAAAATTGTTTAACTGGCATGTTTAGAAAATTTTCGATAAATCTCTCATTTCGAGAAAATTTTCGATAAATCTCTCATTTCGAGAAAATTTTCGATAAATCTCTCATTTCGAGAAAATTTTCGATAAATCTCTCATTTCGAGAAAATTTTCGATAAATCTCTCATTTAGAGAAAATTTTCGATAAATCTCTCATTTAGAGAAAATTTTCGATAAATCTCTCATTTAGAGAAAATTTTCGATAAATCTCTCATTTAGAGAAAATTTTCGATAAATCTCTCATTTAGAGAAAATTTTCGAGAAATCTCTCATTTAGAGAAAATTTTCGAGAAATCTTTCATTTAGAGAAAATTTTCGAGAAATCTTTCATTTAGAGAAAATTTTCGAGAAATCTCTCATTTAGAGAAAATTTTCGATAAATCTCTCATTTAAAGAAAATTTTCGATAAATCTCTCATTTAGGGAAAATTTTCGATAAATCTCTCATCTAAAGAAAATTTTCGAAAAATCTCTCATTTAAAGAAAATTTTCGATTAATCTCTCATCTAAAGAAAATTTTCGATAAATCTCTCATTTAGAGAAAATTTTCGATTAATCTCTCATCTATAGAAAATTTTCGAAAAATCTCTCATTTAAAGAAAATTTTCGATTAATCTCTCATCTAAAGAAAATTTTCGAAAAATCTCTCATTTAGGGAAAATTTTCGATAAATCACTCATATAGAGAAAATTTTCGATAAATCACTCATATAGAGAAAATTTTCGATAAATCTCTTATTTAGAGAAAATTTTTGATAAATCTCTCATCTAAAGAAAATTTTCGATAAATCACTCATATAGAGAAAATTTTCGATAAATCTCTTATTTAGAGAAAATTTTTGATAAATCTCTCATTTAAAGAAAATTTTCGATTAATCTCTCATCTAAAGAAAATTTTCGATAAATCTCTCATTTAGAGAAAATTTTCGATAAATCTCTCATTTAGAGAAAATTTTCGATAAATCTCTCATTTAGAGAAAATTTTCGATAAATCTCTCATTTCGAGAAAATTTTCGATAAATCTCTCATTTCGAGAAAATTTTCGATAAATCACTCATATAGAGAAAATTTTCGATAAATCTCTTATTTAGAGAAAATTTTCGATAAATCTCTCATTTAAAGAAAATTTTCGATTAATCTCTCATCTAAAGAAAATTTTCGATAAATCTCTCATTTAGAGAAAATTTTCGATAAATCTCTCATTTAGAGAAAATTTTCGATAAATCTCTCATTTAGAGAAAATTTTCGATAAATCTCTCATTTAGAGAAAATTTTCGATAAATCTCTCATTTAGAGAAAATTTTCGATTAATCTCTCATCTAAAGAAAATTTTCGATAAATCACTCATATAGAGAAAATTTTCGATAAATCTCTTATTTAGAGAAAATTTTTGATAAATCTCTCATTTAAAGAAAATTTTCGATTAATCTCTCATCTAAGGAAAATTTTCGATAAATCTCTCATTTAGAGAAAATTTTCGATTAATCTCTCATCTAAGGAAAATTTTCGATAAATCACTCATATAGAGAAAATTTTCGATAAATCTCTTATTTAGAGAAAATTTTTGATAAATCTCCAATTTAGAGAAAATTTTCGATAAATCTCTTATTTAGAGAAAATTTTCGAAAAATCTCTCATTTAAAGAAAATTTTCGATTAATCTCTCATCTAAAGAAAATTTTCGATAAATCTCTCATCTAAGGAAAATTTTCGATAATTCACTCATATAGAGAAAATTTTCGATAAATCTCTTATTTAGAGAAAATTTTTGATAAATCTCCAATTTAGAGAAAATTTTCGATAAATCTCTCATTTAGAGAAAATTTTCGATAAATCTCCACATTTAGAGAAAATTTTCGATAAATCTCCACATTTAGAGAAAATTTTCGATAAATCTCCACATTTAGAGAAAATTTTCGATAAATCTCCACATTTAGAGAAAATTTTCGATAAATCTCCACATTTAGAGAAAATTTTCGATAAATCTCCACATTTAGAGAAAATTTTCGATAAATCTCCACATTTAGAGAAAATTTTCGATAAATCTCCACATTTAGAGAAAATTTTCGATAAATCTCCACATTTAGAGAAAATTTTCGATAAATCTCCACATTTAGAGAAAATTTTCGATAAATCTCCACATTTAGAGAAAATTTTCGATAAATCTCCACATTTAGAGAAAATTTTCGATAAATCTCCACATTTAGAGAAAATTTTCGATAAATCTCCACATTTAGAGAAAATTTTCGATAAATCTCCACATTTAGAGAAAATTTTCGATAAATCTCCACATTTAGAGAAAATTTTCGATAAATCTCTACATTTAGAGAAAATTTTCGATAAATCTCCAATTTAGAGAAAATTTTCGATAAATCTCCACATTTAGAGAAAATTTTCGATAAATCTCCACATTTAGAGAAAATTTTCGATAAATCTCCACATTTAGAGAAAATTTTCGATAAATCTCCACATTTAGAGAAAATTTTCGATAAATCTCCACATTTAGAGAAAATTTTCGATAAATCTCCACATTTAGAGAAAATTTTCGATAAATCTCCACATTTAGAGAAAATTTTCGATAAATCTCCACATTTAGAGAAAATTTTCGATAAATCTCCACATTTAGAGAAAATTTTCGATAAATCTCCACATTTAGAGAAAATTTTCGATAAATCTCCACATTTAGAGAAAATTTTCGATAAATCTCCACATTTAGAGAAAATTTTCGATAAATCTCCACATTTAGAGAAAATTTTCGATAAATCTCCACATTTAGAGAAAATTTTCGATAAATCTCTCATTTAAAGAAAATTTTCAATAAATCTCTCATTTAGAGAAAATTTTCGATAAATCTCTGATTTAGAGAAAATTTTCAATAAATCTCATATTAAGAGAAAATTTTAGAAAAAATTTTCGATAAATCTGTTATTTAAATAATATTTGAAATAAATTCACTTTTGTTATTTTTGTCTTATTTCTAATTATGTTATTTTTCCCTGCTTTAAGTATCCTCTTTAGTCGTTTAATTGTCTTTAGTAGTAATTAATCTTCTAATCCCCAATTACACTAGTCAACTGTTTTAAATTATTGTTGTTTTTGTATATTTTATTATCTTCGCTTTTGGCCTAATAAATCTTTAAGAAATCTTATCATTTTTTAAACTAAATTTAGCCGCTCTAATGTCATTTGTTGTTGTTGTTGCGGTTAAGAAGGTAATTTATTTTTTTTGCCTTCATGACCCTGACAAAAGAAAGAAAACACAAGTGAAATTGTTCTACTCATTATTTGTTAAGTGTATTTTTAAAACTTGTTTTACAGCTGCTATAGCAGTAGTTTCAACTTAGAGCTTAAATTATAGCTTTAAGAAAAAAATACTTAAAAAAGCTCTTTCTGATAAAATTAAAAAAAGGTGAAGAACCGCTCAATATTATGTCGAGTTGAGGCAAAAGTTATTTAAATATTCTTCATAATTAAGGTTATTTTCTCAAAGATTATTAAATATATATTTTTAGTTTTAGTTAATCCGCTTTTATTGCTGAAATACCTTAAATAATTTGTTTATTATTTAATACTTTGCAATTTAGTCCTTTTTTTTCCTTTTTGACCTTTTTTACTCATGTAGCAGATTTGGTGGGTTATTTACCAATAAATTGATTCATTTTTACTGTTAAAAGCTTCAGGAATTCAAGCTCTTAAAAGCCGATAACAATAAGTGAATTGTTGTTTGAGTGGAACACAGTGGAGCAGAATCAGTTATTATTGGTCAAAAACAAAATCTTTTTTTAATAGCGACTTTAAGTTCAGTTCCAGTTAAAGTTCGCTTTTAGTTCAGTTCTAGTTTAGTTCTAGTTCAGTTCTAGTTCGAATTCTAGTTCAGTTTCTAGTTTAGATTGTAGTTTAGATTCTAATTGAGATTCTAGTTCAGATTTTAACTAAGATTTTAATCAAAATTCAAGTGCAGATTCTTATTCTGATTTTAGTTCTTTTTCATAATTCTAAACTACTGTGTGTTGTCTGTTTGTGTGCGTTGTATACCGGGAGGTTTAAATGTGGTTGTGTATTATTTGGGATTATCTTTTCAATTGTTGGTTACTCAATGGATTCCCTAGAAATCGAATACAAGTCTTAGATATATTACAACAGTAAAACCACTGACTGAAGGAAATACAAATTTGTTCTCTAAAGAATTTCATTTCCTGTTATTCTCACTTCTATTTGGGATTTAATCTTATATTTCCTCTATATTATTTTTTATTATATTTTATTATTTTTATATTTATTCTTCTTTCTAAGTGTGTGAGTTTGTGCGATATAGAGAATAAAATACATTTTATTAAGCAATCGTTTTTTTGTAAATTATGGCTGAAAATAACAGGACAACAATTGTAGTTATTCTCTCTTCTTTATTTTATAACCTAAATTTTTCTTATTTTTATTTTATTAACAAAATGTTTGTATGACTGTGTGTGTGTATGTTATTCATACATTTTTCTATATATGAATATTATAGTGTTTTGAACTACAAATAATAGCAAAAAAGACACAAATATAGGATTTTCTTTATTTTTGACCACAATTTCAGTTTGTTGCTTATAAACTCATACAAATTTATTCCTGCTTTTTTTTTGTTTTGTTTTTGTTTTTAGTGCAAACATGGAAGATTTCCTCCACAGACAAATTTTTATTGTTGTATAGAATTTTTAAGTTGCAAGACACGTTTCATGGCAAAACCACTAAAACCAAATAGAAAAACTTAAAAAGTATTTTTGAAAAAAAAATTTTTTCAAATTTTTGTATTTTTGTTAAATTTTTTAGAGAGAAAACTTGCAGTAACAAATTTTGAGGTTTAGTGGCCTGACAAAGATTTGACATTTGGTAAAAGGAAACGGGAAAGAGAAAAAAAAATTATGATGGTGGTCAAGTTAAAGGAATTAAACAAAATATATTTTGTTTAAATTTTAATACAAAACAAGAAAATTTTTTCTTATATTCAGTTGCACAATAACCAAAAAATTTATCGAAAATTTTCTCGAATAAAGAAGTTTTTCTCTAAATAAGAGATTTATCGAAAATTTTCTCTAAAATAGGATTTATCGAAAATTTTCTCTAAATATGTGATTTATCGAAAATTTTCTCTAAATATGTGATTTATCGAAAATTTTCTCTAAATATGTGATTTATCGAAAATTTTCTCTAAATATGTGATTTATCGAAAATTTTCTCTAAATATGTGATTTATCGAAAACTTTCTCTAAATATGTGATTTATCGAAAATTTTCTCTAAATATGTGATTTATCGAAAATTTTCTCTAAATATATGATTTATCGAAAATTTTCTCTAAATATGTGATTTATCGAAAATTTTCTCTAAAAATGGGATTTATCGAAAATTTTCTCCAAATATGTGATTTATCGAAAATTTTCTCTAAATATGTGATTTATCGAAAATTTTCTCTAAATATGTGATTTATCGAAAATTTTCTCTAAATATGTGATTTATCGAAAATTTTCTCTAAATATGTGATTTATCGAAAATTTTCTCTAAATATGTGATTTAACGAAAATTTTCTCTAAATATGTGATTTATCGAAAAGTTTCTCTAAATATGTGATTTATCGAAAAGTTTCTCTAAATATGTGATTTATCGAAAATTTTCTCTAAATATGTGATTTATCGAAAATTTTCTCTAAATATGTGATTTATCGAAAATTTTCTCTTAATATGTGATTTATCGAAAATTATCTCTAAATATGTGATTTATCGAAGAATTTCTCTAAATAGGAGATTTATCGAAAATTTTCTCTAAATATGTGATTTATCGAAAATTTTCTCGAAATATGTAATTTATCGAAAAATTTCTTGAAATATGTGATTTATCGAAAATTTTCTCGAAATATGTGATTTATCGAAAATTTTCTCGAAATATGTGATTTATCGAAAATTTTCTCTAAATATGTGATTTATCGAAAATTTTCTCTAAATATGTGATTTATCGAAAATTTTCTCTAAATATGTGATTTATCGAAAATTTTCTCTAAATATGTGATTTATCGAAAATTTTCTCTAAATATGGGATTTATCGAAAATTTTCTCTATTTATGTGATTTATCGAAAATTTTCTCTAAATATAATAAGAGAAATTTTCAAAGAACTTTTATTAAGATGAAAATTTTAGTGTTTTTTATTATTTTCAACTCTTAACACTATTTTAATGAATTTGCCTTTAATTGGAGATCTTTTATTAAATATTTTTAATTTTCCTGTTAATGAAATAATTTTCCATTAATTTAATTTTGGAATATTTAATAAAGTGTCAAAAGCCTTTTAGACTTAAATTACTTAACTAATTGTTTAACTTAATTTCAAAATAAACTTTTTCAAAAGAAAATGTGTGTTAAACACTTTTTGTTTTCATTTTTTTTTTTTTTTTTTTTTGAAATTTAATTTTGTCTATTAAAACTAAACTGACAATTAAGTTTTGAAAACTCTTTTGTTAAAGGACATAAATTCACTTTGGAGAGTATTATATGACAATGTGTCTACGTGTGTGTGTGTGTAACACACATATACACTTGTATGCTTACTAATACAAACATAGAATGATGATACAATAAAACTGTAACAAATGACAATCTTAATGACATTGAGAAACCCAAATGAGGAGAAATGTAATTAATTTGATTTAATAAAAGTGACAAGATGGAAAAAAGGACTTTAACTAAATATGAGTGAATGTAAGTGAGTGCGTGTGACAAAAATGAGACACATTTGATGATGTTGTGTTTAACTTTAAAGTAAATAAATTTAAGAATATTAAATTTTAATTATGTTTTTTGTTGTTGTTTTTGAAATTTTCTAGGAAAATGCTTTAAATGAAAATTTACTTAATTATTCTTTTTAACAAGAAAAGGCCAATATAATGGGAATCCTTTTTTATCTCAGAAAAAAAGCAAATAAAATTGAAAATAACAAAAATTTCCAACGTTTTAAATAAATAACAAGGAAAAAGTTGTAGTCGATCAATCGCGACTAGTTAATACCCTACACAACATTGTTGGCTGTATATGGTAGCTACTTAAAATTAATGAACGACCCTCGTATAAATTGTTTTGTAATTTATGCTTAAGAGTGCAGCATTTTATTATTAAACTAATATTTATGTGGGAGTTGCGCTTTTTCAAACGATTTTCTTCAGGGGAGATTATACGGGAGCCCCTCGTTAAATTTCGTATATCGTTTTGTTTATCCTAATTTAAGTAATTCTTGTTATTGTAATAAGACATCGACATATATGCGAGATCTAAAGAGATATTTGGATGGAGGTTTGTTAAGAGATAATGGACCGATCCTCGTTAAATTTGGCACATCGTTTTAGAATATTATAGGATTAATTTGTATAAAATGTCTTTAAAATCGCCTTTTACTACCTTAAAACCAGAATCTGGACTTAACATTTGTATGGGGTCTAGATGAAATAATGGACCCATCAACACCCATTTCAATAGACATCGTCCTTGGACCAAAATAATGACACGATCCAAGTTTCATCAAGATGTCTCTAAAAATGCGACCTGCAGTTTGTTGCAGCCAGACAGATGGGCAAACATATTTAAATCGATTCAGAAAGTGATTCTGAGTGATACTTTAAAGTGGTGGCAGGACTATTTTTCTCTACCCATTACAAACATCTGCCCAAAACGCATAATACCCCCACCACTTATGGTGGTGTAGGGTATAACAAAAATATAACTTATGTAAGCAATTAACACTTTCATAATCACATCAACTTGTTAAAACAACATAATGAATGAGTTTTACAAATAAAAACAAAGTAAATGAGGAAAATAAAAAAAATCGTAAAAAAAAATTCAAAATCGAAAGAAAGAAAAAAAACTTTATAAAAGCGCTGAAAAAGTTTTGCTCTTTTACGTTATTATTTTAAGAAAGAAAAACGTTCCTTTTCAACAAATCACTTTAACTTTTAACAAAATTTCTATAAAGGGCATAAAAGCAATGAGGAAGAGAACAAATGGCTGACGCATAATTAACAGAGCAGTAACAAAATTATACCAGTTCCCTAAAAAGGGTTTAGTTTTTACAAAATTTTCAAGATTTTTTGAAAATTTTCTCAAAAAAATTTGCAAAGAAACGAAATGGAACTAAGTGGAACACACTTAAAATATATATATTTTTAACATTTAAATATCATTTAAATGTTAATAACAAAAAAACGTTAAAAAAACATATAATATAAATAAAAGGAACGAAATGGAATCAAATGAAACATTACAAAAAATCAATAAAATACTAAATTCCAGTTCTCAAGTAAGTCTGAAATAATTTTATAAGGAAAATAAGAAAAACCATTTAAAAAATCCTTAAGAAACGAATTGGAATTATATGAAACAAATGTAAAATATTAATTTTTTATTTTCAAATCAAATGAAACATTACAAAAAATCAATAAAATACTAAATTCCAGTTCTCAAGTAAGTCTGAAATAATTTTATAAGGAAAATAAGAAAAAACACTTAAAAAAATCCTAAAGAAACGAATTGGAATTATATGAAACAAATGTAAAATATTAATTTTTTATTTTCAAAGTTTGTTTAAATATAAAAAAGAAAATTTGTTTTTGTTTTGGACAATGAGAATAAAATGGAATTAAGTGAAACACTATAAAATTTTCAACCAAGGAACAAATGGAAATTGTATGAAACATGCTATAATTAAAACATTTTAATTTTCAAAACTACTTTAAATATAATCAAATAATAACCTCATGAAAAACATTAATTTAAGTTAAAGGAACGAAATGGAATCTAGTGAAACACTATGCAAATTTCATAAAATACAATATTCCAGACTTTATAGAATTACTAAACAAAAGAACAAAATGAAAATTTTTAAAAATAAATAATTTTTCTGCAATGGAACAGAATGGAATTTTATGAAACATATGAAAACCAAGGTATTTAAATCTGGAATACGGAAGAAAAATTAAACTAGATCATACGTGAATTAGAACTGAATTAGAACTAAATTGGAACTGAATCAGAACTGAATTAGAACTGAATTGGAACCGAATTTTGAACTGAACTAGAACTGAACTAGAACGGAACTAGAACTGAACTAGAACTGAATTTGAACTGAACTAGAACTGAACTAGAACTGAACTAGAACTGAACTGGAACTGAACTAGAACTGAACTGGAACTGAACTAGAACTGAACTGGAACTGAACTAAAACTGAAGTAGAACTGAACTAGAACTGAACTAAAACTGAAGTAGAACTGAACTAGAAATGAACTAGAACTGAACTAGAACTGAACTAGAACTGAACTAGAACTGAACTAGAACTGAACTAGAACTGAACTAGAACTGAACTAGAACTGAACTAGAACTGAACTAGAACTGAACTAGAACTGAACTGGAACTGAACTAGAACTGAACTGGAACTGAACTAGAACTGAACTGAACTGAACTGAACTAAAACTGAAGTAGAACTGAACTAGAAATGAACTGAACTAAAATTTAACTAGAACTGAACTAGAACTGAACTAGAACTGAACTGGAACTGAACTAGAATCTGGACTAGAACTGAATTTTAAATCTAAATGTGATTTGTAGTCTTAGATTCAGATATCTCTCCCCTATTACCATCTCCCCCTCTGCCACGACTTCTTCAAAAACCTTAATTTGAAAAATGGCATTTTAAATGAATTCTTTGTAGTACTTAATGTTGTACTTTATGTTCTAAAAAGTTGTTATGTGTTGGCAACTGCCAACCTTAACTATAGGCAACAGCAACAGCAACAACAACATCTCAACAACAATAAGTCTACCACATTTTATAGCAATAAAAACCATTTAACTGGCAGCATTTACAAGCAACTAACAACATCAGCAGCAAATGTATTAAGTACCAAACAACAACAACAACTTTAATGGCCTCCATTGCTGTCATTTACACAATTTAAATACAAAAGAGAGAAAAAATCCTCCAAATGATTGTTAAGGAAGGATTGAAGAAGAGAGCCAGAATGGTGTTATAGTCAGGATATAAAAAATTAAACTTTAATAAACCTGTAAGTGATTTTATTTGAATTTCAAATCTCTAGAAATTCAAATATGAAATTATATTTTTTAAAGAGTGATAGAGAGGGAGGGAGAGAGAGAGAGAAAATGGAAATGTATTTGACATAAATTGTAACAGACTTTAATCAAATATTTTATAAAGTTTTATTAAAGTTCTTTTTGCGATTTTTATTTTTAAGTGTAAAAATGCTCTATATCGACTATATCGAATCTTCAATACCCTACACCACAAATGAGTGTGAAGTAAATACATTATGTTTGGTATATACACTCTCACATATACACTCACACAAGTATACAAAATATAAAAGTTTTTCTTGTGAGTCATAAAATAAGTTATTTTTTTGCTAAAACTTTTTTTGTACTGAACCGATTTTGATCAGTTTTAGAATGTTAATGAAGTTCATAAAACTTTATATTATTGGAAATTTTCATTCTAAAATGTCGATTTATAATTGATAATTTCACAAAAGTTCTTCGCTTGAATTTTGAGGTTGCATCAGATATCGGTCTATATCTTTTAATATACTAAACCGATTTTTGATGTTTTAAATAGAAAATTTTCGAGGACTATAAAAAATACTCAGGCCAATTTCATTAAGCTCTGTCGGACATACTGACGGACGAACAGGAAGACAAACAGAAAGATGGACAGACTTAACTAAATCGACTCAGATTTTAAATTTGATGCAAGAATATTTATATACATTATAGATTCCGCGATGGATCCTTCTTAGCGTTACACAAGAAATGACAAAGTTAATACACCCTCTTCATCGCTTGTAATGGTGGAGGGTTTTAAAAATTAAATAAAAACTTCAACCATTTGGAAGCGTTGTAGACTAAAACTTCAAAGTCACGTTCGTAATTGTAACTGAAACACACTCACAAACACACACCCAAACACATGACTGAATGAACGAATGAATGAATAATTTTGCACACCATTAGAAAACATAATATGGACTCAGTATGAAGCTAAAAAATACTTAAAAATATATATCTAGATACTCTCTTGTATTTGTATCCATGAAGTATAAATATTTTTGCATATTTACTTTAGGAGTGTGATGGAAAAATTCTTAACAGACGTTAAATTTTTCAATCCAAGTATTATTTGATTATTTTTATGGTCCAGTTACCTGGGTAAATTATGTCAGTTATTATATTTTCAACTAACCACAATTTGGTCCTACAAAAAGTTAATCAAGCATTCAAAGGTCTATCGGCAAACGGTAACGAAAGAACTTGTACGTTGTTAGAAAACCTGGTTTAGGTAGAAGGAATAATTTACATGATGTTTGTAAAGCCATTTTCAAAAGAGCTCCTAATACATCCGCTAGAAAAGCAGCATATTTAGTTTAGTTCTCGGATTATTTGGGACGAAAGGTCAAAGCAGATACAGATTTTAAATCGTGTAAGTCTTAAAAGGTTCCAGGAATATTACTCAAATTTAGAGGTAAAAAATAAAGCAATTTTTGTTGCTGATACCGAGGAAAAGTTAAAGAAAAGCTTGGACCCAAAAGCATTCAAAATTTCCCAAAAAGTCCTTGGTATAGCAAACAATATACAGTTGAGAGGCAAAAGAAGCCAATGAGCTCATAAAACCGAAATTAACTGCTTCCATTCATAAGACCTCATAATGTGTCCACTTGTATTTGGCCTGATTTGGCATTCTGTCACTATGGTAATCAAGCCCTTGAGGGGTATAAGAACGATAATGTAAAATTTGTACAAAGAGAGGCAAATCCCCCAAACTGCCTGAAGCTAAGGGCAATAGAGAGATATAGGGCTCTTGTAAAAGCAAGAGCCCAAAAAGCAAAAAAAAAAACACAAAGCGCTATAAAAACATTAATGGAAGGGTCTCCGAAAATGTTTCAAAATTTCATAGTGATCAGAAAAATTAAAACTATAGTTTTAGTACTAAAGCATTTATTAACTTATATGTATGTTAAGAATTTTTCAATCTCACTTCTAACTTTGTATTTCTTAGATTAAATTAAACAAAACAAAAAAACAACAACAAAATTTATGAATGAACTGTAACAAATGTGTGCGGAATAACGAATAAGTAATAATAATCGTAAAAATAGCATAAATAGTCTGTCTGTCTGTTTGCCTGTTTGCGGAATGTTTAGATAATAAATTTTTTGTTTATAAGGAAAATAACTGTAAAACAATTTCCCTTTGGGACAAGGACAACGTTACATTAATACGCTGCCAAAAGCAAAACTTACAAAATTATTGAATTTAAAAAAAAATGCCATTAAATATGATAAGATATTGTAAATAGGAGGGTTAAGGAAAAAGTTTAAGGCCAATTTACAAGACACCCAAAATTAGACTCTCATCTCTGGTTCAGTAATCATTATTCTATATCAGATTTCATTACTTTAAATTCTATTTAGGTACTTCAGATTTCAGTTGAGATCCCAGATAAAATGATAGTTCAAAAATTCAATACAAAAAAAAAACACCAGGACATTTTTTTGGTTATATTCCAAAGAAGATTTTATTTCAGATAATAAACCAGATACAAGTTCAGATTTAACACAGATTTTAACAGATACCGGATGATCATACATCAAAATCTAGTTCACATTATGGAACAGATTTTAGTTCAAACTCTAGTTCAGGTTACACTTTAGATTATTGTTTATATATTGATCAGATTCAAGTCCAACTGGATTTTAGTTTAGATCCTTTTCAGATTATTGATCACATTTTAGTTTAGAATCTAATTCAGCTTTAATATCAGATTACAGAGCAGATCATTGGTTAGATATCAGCTCACATTCCCCTGCCAGATCATAGACCAGATGCTAGTTAAGAACTAATTCAAGATTTTATCCAGATTCTAAATAAAAGTCAAACTCAGATTAAGTCCAGATTATAATTAATATTATAGTTCAGATATTACTTCAAATTCTGATTTAGAATCTCTAATCAAGTTATAGGATAAATCTAGCTCA
>PYHX02000413.1:89002427-89077297 GCA_004302925.2 Cochliomyia hominivorax | reverse complement strand
GAAATATATAAGATTTATTTTTTCCAATGTTTTGTTTATATTGCTTTATATTTGCACTTGTATTATATTAAAATCTTATTCCAGTTGGACACTTTTATGGAAAATACCTGAAATATTTATCACAATATGGACGGACAGGCAGACGAACGGGCACCAAAAGTGATTCTGAGTCGAACAGTAAACCTAAAAGTGGGTGGTAAAACTATTTTTTCTGTATGTTACAAACAGCAGCACAAACGCATAATACACCAACCACCTTCGGTGGTGTAGGGTATAATTTATTAAATTATTTCACACCATCCCGATTCCAAAATCCCCCAGGATAAATATTTCAAACAATTATTTATTAAATTTAACTTGTCAGTGGTATTTTATATTTTATACATCTGCCCCCTTAAAACGCCCCTCTTCTCAATCACTACCAATTAGTCCTCTCCCCTCCTTTTTGCCACTATTTAAATCCATTATTCTACCACAAAACATTCAGCTGTCAATTGTCTACTTCATTTTCTGAAATAGACATTAATGCCAATGGGACATATATTTCGCAAATTTAGTGTAAATTTAATTATTTGTGAAAAGTCCATATTTGAAAATCATTGACAACCAAATAAAGCGTCAATTGGCGTTTTTCAGTACAAAAAATATAATTATAAACTAAATATTGTTTTCCACAAAATCACAAAATATGAGCAAATTATAAACATCACTTAATAACAACAACAAACATTTATTCTCATTTATCAGCAAATAAAAATCTATTTTTGGGCAAAAAAGTATTTAAAATCATTTAAATGGACTTAATATTTTGACACAAAACCAGGGAGTGGAATATAGAATCGAATCAAAATCTGAACTAGAAACTGTATTAGAATCTGAACATCATTGCATACGGGTCTGAAATAGCATCTGTATCAAAAAAAAATCTAGAAGAATTTTAACAAAAATCTGAAATGAAATCAGAAGTAAACGAATATTTTCTCTAAATACGAGATTTATCGAAAATTTTCTCTAAGTTGAAGATTTATCGAAAATTTTCTCTAAATTGAAGATTTATCGAAAATTTTCTCTAAGTTGAAGATTTATCGAAAATTTTCTCTAAATTGAAGATTTATCGAAAATTTTCTCTAAATTGAAGATTTATCGAAAATTTTCTCTAAATTGAAGATTTATCGAAAATTTTCTCTAAATTGAAGATTTATCGAAAATTTTCTCTAAATTGAAGATTTATCGAAAATTTTCTCTAAATTGAAGATTTATCGAAAATTTTCTCTAAATTGAAGATTTATCGAAAATTTTCTCTAAATTGAAAATTTATCGAAAATTTTCTCTAAATTGAAGATTTATCGAAAATTTTCTCTAAATTGAAGATTTATCGAAAATTTTCTCTAAATTGAAGATTTATCGAAAATTTTCTCTAAGTTGAAGATTTATCGAAAATTTTCTCTAAGTTGAAGATTTATCGAAAATTTTTTCTAAGTTGAAGATTTATCGAAAATTTTCTCTAAATTGGAGATTTATCGAAAATTTTCTCTAAATTGGAGATTTATCGAAAATTTTTCTCTAAATTGAAGACTTATCGAAAATTTTCTCTAAATTGAAGATTTATCGAAAATTTTCTCTAAATTAAAGATTTATCGAAAATTTTCTCTAAATTGGAGACTTGTCGAAAATTTTCTCTAAATGTGGAGATTTATCGAAAATTTTCTCTAAATTGGAAATTTATCGAAAATTTTCTCTAAATTGTAGATTTATCGAAAATTTTCTCTAAATTGAAGATTTATCGAAAATTTTCTCTAAATTGAAGATTTATCGAAAATTTTCTCTAAATTGAAGATTTATCGAAAATTTTCTCTAAATTGAAGATTTATCGAAAATTTTCTCTAAATTGAAGATTTATCGAAAATTTTCTCTAAATTGAAGATTTATCGAAAATTTTCTCTAAATTGAAGATTTATCGAAAATTTTCTCTAAATTGAAGATTTATCGAAAATTTTCTCTAAGTTGAAGATTTATCGAAAATTTTCTCTAAATTGAAGATTTATCGAAAATTTTCTCTAAATTGAAGATTTATCGAAAAGTTTCTCTAAATATGAGATTTATCGAAAATTTTCTCTAAATTGAAGATTTATTGAAAATTTTCTCTAAACTGAAGATTTATCGAAAATTTTCTCTAAGTTGAAGATTTATCGAAAATTTTCTCTAAATTAAAGATTTATCGAAAATTTTCTCTAAATTGAAGATTTATCGAAAATTTTCTCTAAATTGAAGATTTATCGAAAATTTTCTCTAAATTGAAGATTTATCGAAAATTTTCTCTAAATTGAAGATTTATCGAAAATTTTCTCTAAATTGAAGATTTATCGAAAATTTTCTCTAAATTGAAGATTTATCGAAAATTTTCTCTAAATTGAAGATTTATCGAAAATTTTCTCTAAATTGAAGATTTATCGAAAATTTTCTCTAAATTGAAGATTTATCGAAAATTTTCTCTAAATTGAAGATTTATCGAAAATTTTCTCTAAGTTGAAGATTTATCGAAAATTTTCTCTAAATTGGTGACTTATCGAAAACTTTCTCTAAACTAGAGACTTATCGAAAATTTTTTGAGATTTAAAAAAAAAATGTCTTTAGTGGGAATAACTCCCCTTTTTGTTCTCCCTTCTCTGTGTAATAAAATTAAATGCATTTCATTTGGTCTTTAGTTATTTAATGTTGAGGGAAAATTAAAAAACTTTTCATTATCCGGAATATTGCACAAATTGATTTTATTTACTCTTCTATACAAAATTTAGCACTTTATATTAGAGACATCCTTTTTTATAGACATTATTGGCAAAAACTCGATAAATGCACAAAAATGACTGCAGTAAAAAATTTAGGAGTAACCAGCATATGTATAAAATCGTCATATATGTTGGTATGGGAGTGATAGTGAAAAAATAATGAATATTTAATGGAAATAGCTCTTAACTCTAAATTCAGGGAAGTAAAGGGAACAATAATTTTTTTGTTGGATATTCAATAAGCAACAATTGTTAATATCCTTTCAACGGAAGGATATGTTAATTGTTTGTTTTTTTTATAATTTTCTCCCTAAATTTCCGTTTTCAGTTCAGTTTTAGCTGTAAAAATAAGAGAAACTAAAAATAAAAGTTGTTTGTTAGTTTTTTAACTATTTTTAAGTTTTATCTTGTTGTCTATGAAACCTTTTGTTAATTATTTAATGATTTTTGCCTTTTTCTCCTTTTTTACTATTTTTGCTCTTTTTGCTGTTTTACGTTCGTTTTTCGAATTTTTGCTCTTTTATGTTTAGCTTTGTAGATTTTTACGTTTTAATGTAAAAGTTTTTGTTGATTTTTTATTTATAACTTCTTTTTTGTTTGTATGTGTGTGTGTTTGTTGTAAATTCTATAAAACTCTTAGTTAACTTTATTTTTAGCGCAGAATAGTTAAAAGTTGTTAGAATTTGTGTGTTTATTTGCAAAATGGTTTTAATGGTAAAGTTTTATTTAATTTTGAACTTTATTTCTTAAGCGTTAAATACAACAAACAAGATAATAGTTGTGAAGACCTGTTTTGTGGAGGGAAAAACTATTTAAAATTCATTAAAACAATTAAATACGAAAATAAAATAAATCAAGTGATTTTGAGATTTTCCCTGAAGGAAATTATTTTTTGAAAGAACAAAATCAATGAACAAAAATGTTTTTCTCCATATATGAGATTTATCGAAAATTTTCTCTAAATTGGAGATTTATCGAAAATTTTCTCTAAATTGGAGATTTATCGAAAATTTTCTCTAAATTGGAGATTTATCGAAAATTTTCTCTAAATTGGAGATTTATCGAAAATTTTCTCTAAATTGGAGATTTATCGAAAATTTTCTCTAAATTGGAGATTTATCGAAAATTTTCTCTAAATTGGAAATTTATCGAAAATTTTCTCTAAATTGGAGATTTATCGAAAATTTTCTCTAAATTGGAGATTTATCGAAATTTTTTTCTAAATTGGAGATTTATCGAAAATTTTCTCTAAATTGGAGATTTATCGAAAATTTTCTCTAAATTGGAGTTTTATCGAATATTTTCTCTTAATTGGAGATTTATCGAAAATTTTCTCTTAATTGGAGATTTATCGAAAATTTTCTCTAAATTGGAGATTTATCGAAAATTTTCTCTAAATTGGATATCGTAACTTTTTATAATGTTAAAGTGAAGTGCAGAGCGAGACCTTGACTTTTAGTAAAAGTGCTTTTACGTTGGCTGCTTTTTATACGTCTGGATCTGTAGCATGTCAAAGTTAACCATTTCAAAGATGTTTCCTTTGTCAATAACTACTTTATTTGAAATCCAATTTTAGTGATTTCTTAAACTTTAATATAATAAGTTAAACGATCTAAATTGAAATATAAGAACGCATTGTAGGGCTTTTTAGGATTTTAGCTTTAAAATCCATTTGTTGATAATCTAAGTCCTGTTACGTTCCTCATACTATAGGTTGTCATATTCGACAATTGTGTGTCTAAAAATTACTTTTTATAAATTATAAAAATGCTATAAAATTGTTATTTACTTTATAAAGAATTGAATTAAGAGTTATTTTCAACGAAAAGCTAACCCCTTTCAACGTATGATTAATATTAAAATCTTTTTTCTAAAATATTAAGTATACGTTAATAGATCATATTGAATCAAAGTTGATGAGGAAATGATAGAACAGAATCATGGCCTTAAAATAAATTACGTTATAGTTTTCTGGTATTATATGTGTTAAACTACAGGACGTGAAATTTGTACTCCTCTAGTAATTGAAACTTAAATTAATTTATAAACGATAATCGATTTGGACAACGTTTGCTTTGAGTATGAAGTAAAAATATAGTGGCTTGGATGATAATTATCTTTTATTATGTAAACATTATATTATTTTTCTTAAATTGAAACTATATTCTTCCCTTCATGTACTTAAATATGTCTGTCCATCTGTCTGGATATTGAAAAATACTTTAAACTGCATTTAAAAACCTTTGATTTCCATATCACATATTGATAAAAATAATTGAAAAATAAGCTTTCATGACAATGAATTTGAAGTATTTAATAAAGCAATATAATACGGACTTAATTTGCTTCAAAATTGATCACTAAAACGTTTTAAGCATGTCTGTCCATCCGTCTGGATATTAATAAATGTGGAGAAACTAAAAACTTCAAATGTATCTTTGAAATCGTTTACATTTCAAGTCACATAATGATAAACATAATTAAACGTAATATTATTTAATGGTTATTTATTTAAAGTAGAGAATATTATAATTTATTCCTTTCTTAAATTATTTTAAAATTACTTTCTTCAACGATTTAATCATGTCCGTCCATCCGTCTTGATGTGAATTTTAGAAATAAAATATTAGAGTTATTTTATAGATTTTTTTACTTACTCATACCAAATTTCTTAAGCACAAAAAGGAGTAAGTTTTCTTAAACTAAAATATTATTTTTTCAAAGTTTTTTTCCATTTGTTTAATAATATCCATTCGTCCATCTGTCTCTATATTAAAAAGTACGAAAATAAAAAAATCTATTTTCTGTGAAAAAATTTCATTTTTTTATTTTATTTTATTTTTTGAAACCCTATATCGGTTAATATAATTTTAAAATCATGCATACGAAATAGAGTATATTATAATGTAATTTTGTTTTCTTTTGATAAAAATTTTGCTTTATTAAATGACATAATCATGTCCGTCCTTCCGTCCGTTAGAATATTATAAAAATATTACTAAAAAAAACTTAAATATTTTCTCTACTAGACTTTGCCTTTTGAGGATTATAGTGAAGAACATAATAGGAATAAGGAACTTTTACAACAATGTATATAAAATTCAGAATATTATAATACATCTAAGCTTTAAATTGTTCTAAAATTGCTTTCTCAAATGTTTTAGTAATGTCCGTCCTTCTGTCTGAATGCTTAAAAATTATACTGAAATAAAAACACAATTTTTCTCTAATAACCTTTACTTTTTCAGCTTTATTTTGATAAATATATCCCAAAAACATACATTTAATACCATGTGTGTGAAAAAGAAACCATTTTAGTATATCCTTATCTTAAAATTATTCCAAGCAGCTTTCTGAATTAACCTTATCACGTCCGTCCATCTGTCCGTATTTATATTTTGTAACTTAAATTTCAAAAATTATTTTTATGCTTTTTTATTAAATATTGAAAAACACGGTTCATTTTGTTTATAACACTAATCGAAATAATTATTTTAGAACTTTCTAATCCTTCTAAAGTTCTTTTCATAATAGCAAATTCAATAAATAAATTTTCAAATTCTTTAGAATCCCTTTAAATATGCTATGAATATTTTATTTAATTTTGTTAATGCTTCAATATTATTAATTTTATTGTTTCCCAATTTTTTATTAAAAATTGTTCTTCATTTGAAATTCATAAACGATGTTAATTTTTATGTCTTTATATTTGTTAACTGTATTTACTTAAAATCCGTTAAAAAGGTTATGAAAAAAGGTTACTTTATAAATTTTTTATTATTAGTTTGTAAACATTTTTCTTTATTTGTTTTCCATTGTTTTTTAGTAAAAGTGTTATTTAAATTTAATAAATCTTTTTTCAACAACAATTTATATTTATTAATTGTTTGCTAAAAGCCCCTATAAATAGGCAAAGGAAATTGATATTTAATATTTTTCGCAATTTTAGTAAATGAATGATCAACTATTTTCTATAAATTATAATAAACCTTCTTGTTCAACATTAAAAAAAATTAAATGAGAATTAAAAAAAAGACCTGTAAATAAAAAAGTTATCAAAAATGTAAACTAAAGATAAAACTAACAAAATTTTTGTCTGATAACCCATTATCGCTATTTCCAACCTGGATGTATGATTAATAATTAAAGTTAACATCAGTATTAAGTATACGTCTTCAACTTTCTGAGCGCATGATTTTGACTTATAGTTCCATAACTTCTAAAATAAAGCTCATAGCAAATTCTTATGTATGAGAGAGACGTAGAGCAGAGCAAGAAGTTTTAAAAAAGAATAATTATATTTATCTTGCTATTATTTAAACAACGCTACAAGGTGTCAAACTCAACCACCTTAAGTAAAATTACAACTTTTTATATATTCCACAAATAAAGTTAGATTTTAATGACTTTAACTCCTTTATTAAAATACTTTGTATATAAGAAAAGAAGGAAAACATTGTATGATATCTCAATATCATTATTTTCCATGTGGACGTATGATATATATTAAATAACTTAATATTAAGTATACGCTCTCAACTTTCTTCAACACAAATTTTGTTAATAATTCCATGTCTCCTTAATTAAAGCTTATATCATATTATGATGTATAGGAAAATTGTAGACAAGAACCTAAGGTCTAAGAGGAAGTTCACTATATTCATTCTGTTATTACACAAACAAAACTACAGGGTGTCAAACTCAACTACCTCGAGTTGAAGTTGGATTTTAATGACTTTCACATCTTTATTTAAGTAATTTGAAAATATAGTTAAGAATAAGGAAAACCTTAATATATCACTATCATTATTTTCCATTTAGACGTATGATTAATTTTAAAATGTTTAAGTTAATATTAAGTACACTTCTTCAACTTTCTTGAACACAAACTTTCTGATAATAATTTCATATCTCCTTAATTAAAGCTCTTAGCAAATTTTAATGTATGAAAAAATTATAGCGAAGAACCTCAAGTCTAATAAGAAGTCAACTATATTCATCCTGCTGTTACACAAACAAACGGACAGGGTATCAAACTCAACTACCTGCAACTTCTAATAATAAAGTTGGATGTGAATGATTTTTCAAACTTAAATAAATCACAAAATATGCTTAGATACTAGAATTATATGCTGAATGTATGATTAATATGAAGAGTTTTTTCACTCAACAGCAAATGAAGTATTTTTGTGCATAAATCTATAGAATCTAAATCAATATTCAAAACAAATTAGGATATATTGCAAAATTATACAACTGGGCTTTAGCTTTTGGAAGAACTAAATTATAGTTATTATGCTGTTAACTTTGTATAAGTACAGGATATCAAAGTTGACCACCTCAGGCAAATAAAAAATGAAACATTTTATAACTTCCACAAATGAAGTTGTATTTTTCAATTCCAATGAAATGCTTTAGGAGACATATTTGCCTACATACTGAAAATATAATCTAAAATTATTTGCAGCAACAATACCTCTAAAAGTATGATGAATATTAATATATTTGATGACTATTAAATATGATGCCCCTAGAAACAGGCAATGAAAAATGTTGTTTTATGAAATTCTATATAAGTGATTAAATGTGATTTAATACTTTTAAAGCGTTTTAAACAAAATCGATTATAATTTATTGCGATTTATACGAGAATGATGAATATAAATAGTTTGAAAGACTATTAAATATGATGCCCCTAAAAATAGGCAATGAAAAATTTTACTCACATTTTTAAAATTTTAGTAGATGTTTTAAATAGATTTTAATACCTCAAAATAATTTTAAGTAAAATTAAATATTTTAAATGTGATTTATAAATTCATTTTCTTTTTTAAGTTCATGTAATATTTAATATTTACTTTAAACCCCTATAAATAGACTGTCAAATATATTAGCAAATTTCTTAATTTTATTTGTTATACTTTAAAGTAAAATTAAACATATTTTTAATGTAAATTTTATTTAATCATCTTTCATAATTTTCTGAAGGCCCCTATAAATAGGCAATGGAACTTTAATTTTAAATTGAGATTTTAGTTACTAATTTTAAAAAGTTATAATAAATTTCAAGGACTTTTAAGGAAATGATAATTTTTTATATAAATTAAAATAAATTTAATGTCTTTATTTTATTTTTTGCTATTTACTTAAAACCCCTATAAATAGGCAAAATATATTACTTAAGATATTAAATTATTAGTTTTTTATTAATATAATTTTTATTATTTCTTAATAAGAATATATTAATGAATTAAATCAATTAAATGTTATATTGAGCTCCAATTTGAACTTAAAAAAAAACTTTGCCACTTTTAGATTTCTTCAAAATGGCGGAAATATTTATAAAATTATATTATTCTAGGTTTTATTATTGAAAACGAATCTTAAATAATCGAATACTTATTTCACAATTCTTGTAGTCTTCCTTAAATTTTATTGATTTAGAAATTTATATAGTTCATTCAATAATTTCTTATATTTCATAGCTCCTATATATAGGCTATGAAAATGTTCTTCATTCTATTTTTTTCTGTACTGTTTAACAATTTCAATTCATAATTTCATTCAATATTTTTAATTAAAAAATAAATCACTAGAAGTTTTCTAGGAAAGTAACTTGTCTTGACCCCTAAAAATAGGCTGCAATAAATTTTACTTCATTTTGAGAGTTTTCAAATCTTAATAACTTTCTTTATTTTAAATGTTATTCCTTCTTTACTCAATTATTTTGCACATTTTTTTGACAAATTACTTTAGAGCCCCTATAAACAGGCAGTGAATATTATTTACTTTAATTTTAAAAATTGATTTGATAAAGGAGTTTATTATTATAGTTGCCTTTAGGTAATTTATAAAATTTTCTTTTATTAAAATCTTCATATTAATTCACTTTTTTAATTTTATTAAAAAATATTAATATTTCTTGGTTCAAAATTGTTAAAGATGTTTATTATCAGCTTAAGGTCTCTTTCTTGATTCTTTTGTTCCCTTAATCAATTTTTGTAAATAAGTATCATTTGTCAAAAACATCCTAAAAGTTGGCAACACAAATTTGTACTTTTTTAATTTTTCGTAATTTTTAAGTTTTTATTTTAGTTTTTAAAGATAAAAAATGACTAAACTTTTAATAAATAAATCTGACAGATTTTATTAATAAATAAAAACTAATTAAGGTAAGATTTATATTAGTTTTGCAGTTTTTTTTTAATTCAAAATACCCTAAAAGTAGGCAACAGAATTCATTATTAGAAGCCCCCTTAAGCAAGCAACGCATTTTTTGTTTTCGAAATGTTTAATATATTTAAAATTTTAAAAAATATTTATTATCTAAAACTCACAGCGATTTTTAAAACACATTCAACCAAAAAAAATTACCTTAAGAAAAATTTTATTCTTTGAGAAAATATTACTGAAGTTTCAAATAATTAATAATTTTTTATTGTTTTAATAATTTTTTATCAACTTTATTTATTAATTTAAACTTATTTTGTTTTTTTTTTATTTTTTTATTTTTTATTTTTTTATAAATTTTCTAAAATTTCTTTAAAAAATGAGAACTGAAACTGAAATATATTTTTTCAAAATTTTCGGAACTTTTTTTTTAATTACTATTTTTTATAATATTTTTTCGTTATGAAATTTAAAATTATATTTTTGTTATTTATATATTTTTTCACACTTTTTAAATTTTTTTTACAACTTTTATCTTTAACTTCAGTTTTTTAATTTTTTATTATTTTATGTTTTTTTTTTTTTTTTTAATTAAATTTTTCAAAAAATCTTTTTTTACTAAAAATTTACGACATTAAAAAAATATTTTTTTTCTTATTTAATTTTAATAATTTTTTCTATATTTGAAATTATTTTATTAATTTCTTATAAAAAAATTTAATTATTTTTTTTTAAATTTTCAGTTTTGAAGAATTGTTTGCCATTAAAATATTTTTTCTATTTTTAAAGACTTTAACAAGGAAACGACCGATAAAATAGAAATTTTTTGCCATAAATTCACCCACTTAAATTGTGCCAAAAAACATTTATTAACTCGGTCATATTAAAAAAATGTTTGCTACAATTATTTTTTTTTTCCTTTTTTCACATTTTTATTTTATAAATATTTTATTCCATTTTTTCCCAAAATTTGTAGTTGTTGTTGTAATGGCTGGCTTGTATAACACGCTCTAGACAAAAAGGCGTCAAATACTATATATTTTCCTCTTTTTTACAAAAATTTCTAGTGCAATGTATTTATTTAAGCATAAAAACAAAAAAACCACACGTTTTATAGAAAAAAAAACACGAGATTATAGAGCAGAATAAAATGCAAACAACAACAATAACTAAAAGTCACTGAAAATTACTACAAAACATTACAAGACACTCAAACATACTTTTTGACTTTTTAACATTAAAAAACACCAAAAAAAATGTTAAACAAAAGAAATGCTAGAGGTCCTTTTTTTGTTGTTGTCAGGAAGAAGAAGAAGAAAACAAAAACAAACGTATTATTCAATCCGAATTTCGTAGGAAGAAGGAAAAAATGTATTCGTATTCGCAACGAAAATAAAGATACAACCGTTTAGTTTGAGTTCTTAGCGGCAACTAAACTAAATGTAATGGATGAGATCCATAGAAAAGGAGTAAAATTGTTTAAAAAAAAAAACACAACAAAACCAAAAAAGCATCACAACACACACACACATCATTGTAATCATCATCATCAGCCTCATGATTATTAACATCTCTAACAAAAATCTCAAAGTCTTTATTATAAAACACACACACACACAAACACTCTTTTACATTTAGAACTTTAACAACAACAACAACAAAATACACTTGACTCCTCTTTACTCTACAAAGCAAAAGGAAAATAGCAACAACAATAAAATTACGTTTATTACATATACTCACCCAACAACAAATACAACACCAACAGTCAAACAAAGTTAAAGAGGCATATTAATATAACATTCACTCTATATATATATATATGAATGAAAACAATAACAGCAACAATAACAACATACATATAAATGTAAAATTATGTAAAAGAGAGTTTATAACTAAATAAAGTAATATTCGTTCTATCAAACACTCGGTTCCTTTTTCTGGTTCAGCTTCGTTTGTGTTCCATTTAAAAAATACGAACTCAAATAAAAATAAAAAATTAAAGCAAAAACACATTCATTCAAAGTTTTACTTACTCTCTTGCATAAGCAACCGGCAAATTAAACGAGCAAAACAAAATCACCAAAAATACTAAACAAAGCAAAAAACTCTCTCTCTCTTTCCATCCACTCTCTTGTTCTTATTTTTTGTTTTTAGGTAAAACATGCTGCTATTTTGTTGGCGCCTAAAAACACTTGTTGTTTATTAATTTATATACAACGAAGTTCCATGTGTGTGTGCGAAAGCGTATGAGTAATGTGTTTTTAAAACAGTAAATAAGGAATTTTATGTTGTGCGATGTTTTTCCATATGAATTAAGGAGAGAATGTAATAAGAGAGACTTTAAAAACTCTTAAATATATAAAGAACTGAATTAGAACTAGAGTAGTACAGAACTAGAACTGATTTAGAACTGATTTAGAACTGAACTAGAATTGAACTAGAATTGAACTAGAATCTGATCTAGATCTGAACTAGAACTAAACTAGAACTGAACCAGAACTGAAATTGAACTGAACTGAACTAGAACTGAACTAGAACTGAACCAGAATTGAACTAGAACTGAACTGAACTAGAACTGAACTAGAACTGAACTAGAATCTGATCTAGAACTGAACTAGAACTAAACTAGAACTGAACCAGAACTGAACTTGAACTGAACTGAACTAGAACTGAACTAGAATCTGATCTAGAACTGAACTAGAACTAAACTAGAACTGAACTAGAACTGAACTAGAATCTGATCTAGAACTGAACTAGAACTAAACTAGAACTGAACCAGAACTGAACTTGAACTGAACTAGAACTGAACTAGAACTGAACTAGAATCAGATCTAGAACTGAACTAAACTAGAACTGAACCAGAACTGAACTTGAACTTGAACTGAACTAGAACTAAACTAGAACTGAACCAGAACTGAACTAGAACTGAACCAGAACTGAACTAGAACTAAACTAGAACTGAACTAGAATCTGATCTAGAACTGAACTGAACTAAACTAGAACTGAACCAGAACTGAACTTGAACTGAACTGAACTAGAACTGAACTAGAATCTGATCTAGAACTGAACTAGAACTAAACTAGAACTGAACCAGAACTGAACTTGAACTGAACTAGAATCTGAACGAGAACTGAACTGAACTAGAACTGAACCAGAATTGAACTAGAACTGAAATAGAACTGAACTAGAACTGATTTAGAACTGAACTAGAACTGAACTAGAACTGAACAAGAACTTAATAAGAATCCAAAGAAGAATCCGAACCAAAATCTTCATCAGAATCTGAACTAGAAATAAAATCTTAAATAGAATCTGAACTAATTTTCTAAATATGGGATTTATCGAAAAGTTTTCTCTAAATATCGAATTGATAAAGGATTTTCTCCTAATTGGACGTTTATCGAAAAATTTCTCTTAGTATGACAACTATCGAAATTTGTCTCTAAATATGAGATCTATCGAAAATTTTCTTTAAATACAAGATTTGTTGAAAATCTTCTCTCAATTATAATTTTTTCAAAAATTTTCCTTCAATTTATCGAAAATTTTCTCTAATTAAAAAATTTATAAAAAATACACTCTAAAATCGGATTTTTTTTTAATTTTCTCTAGATATAAGATTTTCCAAAAATATTCCATATTTGCAGAAAAAGACTTTAAATACCTTTATATACTCCAAAAATATTTACATTTCATATTTTTACTTCAAATATCTCTCATGTAAAAATAAACTTCATGTCTGTTTATATGTTTGTTTGTGTAAATAACATTAAATACTTAAGATCCCAAAATAATGAAAATAAATATTTAAATTTCCCCAAAAAAATATTATTTTTAGTAAAAAATCTCCAGATTTATATTTTGTGCACTTTACAACGTTTGTTTAACATTTTATTAAAAAAGAAACACATTTTTTCTTTTTTTGAGAAAAAGATATTTTTTCATCTTTATTTCATAAAAAGAATTATAATTTTATTTTTATTGCCAGTAAATAAATCGTGCTTGAAAAATTTGTTTGAAGACCAGAAAAAAAACAAATAAACCGAAATATATTTTTATTAAAAACACTTACCGTTAGATGATTTTCCTAACAACATACTCTTACAGACAGACATACAAACAAAATAGATAAATAGACAAATTTATTTTGATATATAAATTCTTGTTTAGATTTCTACATATTTGTTTGTCTACACAAAAAGTTAATCAAAATCCCATAAAGAAGCAAATCCATGAGAGGAGTCTTACCTGAAAATAAAAAAAAAACGAAAATAATTATTGAATTTTTCTATTATAAGATATTTATTGAAAATTTTCTCTAAATTGGAGATTTGTCGAAAATTTTCTCTAAATTGGAGATTTATCGAAATTTTTTTTAAATATGGGATTTATCGAAAATTTTCTCTAAATATGGGATTTATCGAAAATTTTCTCTAAATATGGGATTTGTCGAAAATTTTCTCTAAATATGGGATTTATCGAAAATTTTCTCTAAATATGGGATTTATCGAAAATTTTCTGTAAATATGGGATTTATCGAAAATTTTCTGTAAATATGGGATTTATCGAAAATTTTCTGTAAATATGGGATTTTTCGAAAATTTTCTGTAAATATGGGATTTATCGAAAATTTTCTGTAAATATGGGATTTATCGAAAATTTTCTGTAAATATGGGATTTATCGAAAATTTTCTCTAAATATGGGATTTATCGAAAATTTTCTCTAAATATGGGATTTATCGAAAATTTTCTCTAAATATGGGACTTATCGAAAATCTTCTCTAAATATGGGACTTATCGAAAATCTTCTCTTAATATGGGATTTATCGAAAATTTACTCTAAATATGGGATTTATCGAAAATTTACTCTAAATATGGGATTTATCGAAAATTTACTCTAAATATGGGATTTATCGAAAATTTACTCTAAATATGGGATTTATCGAAAATTTACTCTAAATTTGGGATTTATCGAAAATTTTTGTCTAAATTGGAGATTTATAGAAAATTTTTCTCTAAATTGGAGATTTATCGAAAATGTTCTCTAAATTGGAGATTTATCGAAAATGTTCTCTAAATTGGAGATTTATCGAAAATGTTCTCTAAATTGGAGATTTATCGAAAATTTTCTCTAAATTGGAGATTTATCGAAAATTTTCTCTAAATTGGAGATTTATCGAAAATTTTCTCTAAATTGGAGATTTATCGAAATTTTCTCTAAATTGGAGATTTATCGAAATTTTCTCTAAATTGGAGATTTATCGAAAATTTTCTCTAAATTGGAGATTTATCGAAAATTTTCTCTAAATTGGAGATTTATCGAAAATTTTCTCTAAATTGGATATTTATCGAAAATTTTCTCTTATTTATATTTTAAATAAATGTAAAATTAATTGCACATTTATTCTCAACAACGGATTTATCGCAATATTTCTCAAAATAAAAGATTTTTTGTATTTTCTTTATGTCTCATGTAAAAGTCTGTTAGGTTACTTATTCTTAATACTTTTATAATTTTTATATGTTTTATGTTGTACTTTGCTCCCCTGATTTTACAACATTTTGTTTTCGAATTTTTCACCTTTTTCCCCTATCACACTTGTGCCAAAATTTGTCAACAGTTTCACTTATTTTTTTTCGTATTAAAAACAGACAAAAGTAGAAAATCTTTCATTATGTCACTTAAAGAAAAACAACATTCATCGCCATCATTGTCATCAATGACAACATCATTATGTTGTTCCCCCTCTTCATCGTCATCGTTATCATCATTTAATGTCATTATTATCGTTAACATTTTATTATCGTTATTATTAACTTGATATTTATTTTTGTATTAAAATGCAGACAGACAAATTCTCTCCACGACCGTGCGAAAATTATAGGAAAATTGCTATAAATTATGGAAACAATATTTAAATAAAATTCCTATGAGATTTACAAATTCATGTTAATTCGTGATTTTATTAATTATTTTGTATTTTTGTAAATTTTCATTAAGGTGACTGTAAGGGATTTTTATTTTCTCTGCATTTTGTATTCGGCTGTAAATTCTTGTAACAATTTTCACTCTTTTTCATAATTTATGTCATTAAAAACGGATTTATGCGTAAAAATGTTAATAATTCTGCCATTAAATCAATCATTTCATGAAAAGCTGGAAACAAGATTAAAATGACTTTTGTCAGGAAAAAATGTTTATTCAATCATTATTTTTTTTAATTATTGAGGTAAATGAGTTAATTGCAGGATGTTAAAATAAAAAAGTGAAAATTAAGTAAATTATAAATACATTTAAGGGTCTAAATGCGATAAAGTGTATTTAAAACACAAATTGATACTTTTCATAAAAATGGTTACTGAAGCGTATGATTAATATAAATTATTTTATGTTTGTATCAACAAATTTAAATACTTTTTTTCGTTATTTCACCAAAATAGTATTAAAATGTACATTTGTTAAATTTGGTTTACAACTTCAATTATACTTAATTATACTCCATTGCTTTCGGCAAAATTTCTTTCATATTTAGAGAAAATTTTCGATAAATCTGCAATTTAGTGAAAATTTTAGATAAATCTCCAATTTTGTGAAAATTTTCGATAAATCTGCAATTTAGTGAAAATTTTCGATAAATCTGCAATTTAGTAAAAATTTTCGATTAATCTCAAATTTAGAGAAAACTTTCGATAAATCTCAAATTTAGAGAAAACTTTCGATAAATCTCAAATTTAGAGAAAACTTTCGATAAATCTCCAATTTAGAGAAAATTTTCGATAAATCTCCAATTTAGAAAAAATTTTCGATAAATCTCCAATTTAGAGAAAATTTCGATAAATCTCCAATTTAGAGAAAATTTTCGATAAATCTCCAATTTAGAGAAAATTTTCGATAAATCTCCAATTTAGAGAAAATTTTCGATAAATCTCCAATTTAGAGAAAATTTTCGATAAATCTCCAATTTAGAGAAAATTTTCGATAAATCTCCAATTTAGAGAAAATTTTCGATAAATCTCCAATTTAGAGAAAATTTTCGATAAATCTCCACTTTAGAGAAAATTTTCGATAAATCTCCAATTTAGAGAAAATTTTCGATAAATCTCCAATTTAGAGAAAATTGTCGATAAATCTCCAATTTAGTGAAAATTTTCGATAAATCTCCCATTTAGTGAAAATTTTCGATAAATCTCCAATTTAGAGAAAATTGTTGATAAATCTCCAATTTAGAGAAAATTTTCGATAAATCTCCAATTTAGAGAAAATTTTCGATAAATCTCCAATTTAGCCTTTTATTTGAAGAATATTTTCCTAAATTTCTTAATTAGGGAAATTATACGATTATTTTCGATTATTTACTGAATAAATACTTTAATTTTTGTACCAATAAATCTAATTTCTTGTTTATTGTTCATATTTTATTGTCTTTATTTCTATGTTGTTTCTTTTAAAACATTTAACAAATTACTAATGTCGTTGTTTATCCAATTAATCTCTTCCCCGACATGTGTGACATACATGTTGAGGGAGTCCCCAACATACTGCTCATGCAGCATTAAAAACTTTATTAAAATCCAGAGTAAACAAATTTATGTCTAGGAAAATGTGTGTTTTAAGTAATTTAGGTGCATATAAAAGAATGTGTGTGTGTGTGTACATGTGAGTGTATGTGTTTATGTTAGTGTTGTCTATATTAAGTGAATTAAGTGTTGACGTGTTAAGTACTCGTAAAATAAACATTTTTCAAATATAACTCCCAGTAATATAAAAAGAACCTAAATAACACCAAAAACCAGTAATGAGTACATAAATACTAACATGTGCGTACAATAAATTAATACAAACGAATATGTAACTACACACATACACACACATATACAAACATCCCAAATGCTTTTTGTATTTGTTCACACCTAAACAACATTTTTTTTTTTGTTTTTATGCTCTTCATCACTGTAAGTGATGAAAGAATGTTAGTTGGTTTGAAATTCTATACGTGGAATGTAAGAAGTCATATTGGATCAAGAGAGATATGGAATTTTGTGCCTTATCCAGATCTGAGTCCGTCCGTCCGTCTGTCCATCCTTTTATGGGCTTTTATGTCCGTCCATCCGTCTATCTAATACTGTTAATCTTACATCTTATGCCGGAGGTCTTTGAAATTTGATAAGGTTTTTTTTCGATATTCGATATTGTTGGTAAAAATGAGCAGAATCGGTCCAGTTATTTAAAAGTTATTAATCGATATCTTAAACAACTTAAAAAATCCAAGTAAGATTTTTTAGCAAATAATTTATGACTTAATTGTGTTTATATGTAAGTGCGTATAGATTTGATGTTAGTTATATGTATATGTGGAGGGTACTTAATATTCGTCATTGCCGAAAATAACTGAGAAAAAGATTCATTGACCATAATGTTGTTGTTTTGCCCAAAAAATGTAGGCATGTTAATTTAATTATTTGTTAACATCAACATAAGCAATTTTTACACACACACATATACATACATACCTACATATATGTATATGTATCTCTATATGTATGTATATTGCTACAAAGGCCTACAATCGCGTTTTGCAAACTTATTCTCTTAATGAGTCACATTAGAGTTATTGTTACCGTTATTTGTACATAATTTTGTTTATGTCTTTGTAACAGTTTCCATATATGTGTGAGTTTAAAAATTCATATGTAAGTGTTACTTTGAAATTGTTAAAGTTGTTGGCTTTTTCCTAAATTTTTTGTGGGTGCTGTTGAGTGTTGGATTCTTCGGTGTTCAAAGTCTCATCTTTGGGTTGTTTAATGTTGACTTTATTTTATTAATATTTTTTATATTCTTTAAAGCTTTTATACCATTAAAAACTTATATTTTCTCTAAATATGCGATTTATCGAAAATTTTCTTCAAATACAAATAAGATCTTCCTAAACATGGGATTTATCGAAAATTTTGTCTAAATTGGAGATTTATCGAAAATTTTCTCTAAATTGGAGATTTATCGAAAATTTTCTCTAAATTAGAGATTTATCGAAAATTTTCTCTAAATTAGAGATTTATCGAAAATTTTCTCTAAATTGGAGATTTATCGAAAATTTTCTCTAAATTGGAGATTTATCGAATATTTTCTCTTAATATGAGATTTATCGAAAATTTTCTCTAAATTGGAGATTTATCGAAAATTTTCTTTAAATTGGAGATTTATTGAAAATTTTCTAAATTGGAGATTTATCAAAAATTTTCTCTAAACTGGAGATTTATCGACAATTTCTCTAAATTGGAGATTTATCGAAAATTTTCTCTAAATGAGAGATTTATCGAAAATTTTCTCTAAATAAGAGATTTATCGAAAATTTTCTCTAAATTGGAGATTTATCGAAAATTTTCTCTAAATTGGAGATTTATCGAAAATTTTCTCTAAATTGGAGATTTATCGAAAATTTTCTCTAAATAAGAGATTTATCGACAATTTTCTCTAAACAGGATATTTATCGACAATTTTCTCTAAACAGGATATTTATCGACAATTTTCTCTAAATTGGAGATTTATCGAAAATTTTCTCTAAATTGGAGATTTATCGAAAATTTTCTCTAAATTGGAGATTTATCGAAAATTTTCTCTAAATTGGAGATTTATCGAAAATTTTCTCTAAATTGGAGATTTATCGAAAATTTTCTCTAAATTGGAGATTTATCGAAAATTTTCTCTAAATATGGGATTTATTGAAAATGTTCTCTAAATTGGAGATTTAACGAAAACTTTTTCTTCCTATACATTAACAGAATGGAAGAAGGTCTTCGAATAAATTTCGCCAGAAGCAATGGAGTATAATCGAATGTAAATATAGTTGTAAACCAAATTAAACTTATTTAACTTTTTATACCATTTGGCTAAATAGCGAAAAAAGAAGTTAAATATGAAATAGACACAAATTTAAAATAATTGTTATTAATCATACGCTCCAGTAAGCATTTTTAATGAAAAGCTGAAATTTGTGTCATAAATGCGCTTTATCATAATTTTAATGCATTTTTCATTTACTTAATTATCACTTTTTTAATTTAACATCCTGCTATTAAGACATTTAATTCAATTATTAATCCATTTGTGTCTCTTTTATTAAAAAAAAAAAAACAAGATCATCGATTGTGATTGAATAAACATTTTTGCCTGACAAAAATCCTTTTAATCTTGTTTCCAGCTTTTCATCAATTGATTTATTTACTGGCAGAATTATTAACATTTTACGCATAAATCCGTTTTTAATGACATAAATTATGAAAAAGAGCGAAAATTGTTACAAGAATTTGCAGCTGAATACAAAATGCAGACAAAATAAAAACCCTTTACAGTCTCGTTAATGGAAATTTACAAAAATACAAAATAATTAATAAAATCACGAATTAACATGAATTTGTAAATCTCATAGGAATTTTATTTAAATATTTTTTCCATAATTTATAGCAATTTTCCTATAATTTTCGCATGGTCGTGAAGAGAATTTGTCTGTCTGCATTTAATACAAAAATAAATATCAGGTTAATAATAACGATAATAAAATGTTAACGATAATAATGACATTAAATGATGATAATGATGACAATGAAGAGGGGGAACAACATAATGATGTTGTCATTGATGACAATGATATTTTTTTTAGTGACGTAATGATTTTCTACTTTTTGTCTGTTTTTAATACGAAACAACTGAAACTGTTGAAACATTTGCGCACAGGAGTGATAAAGAGAAAAGAAGATAAATACGAAAACAAAATGTTGTAAACTCAGGGAAAGAAACAACAAAAAGGAACATAAAAATATTATAAAATGATTGAGATGAAATAAACCAACAAACATTTTGATGAGAAATACCGAAAATTTTTGATAAACTTTTAATAAGAGAAAATTTTTAGTATATATATTTAGCGAATATTTTCGATAAATCTTCAATTAAGAGAAAATTGTCGATAAATCTCCAATTAAAAGAAAATTTTCGATAAATCTACAATTAAAAGAAAATTTTCGATAAATTTCCAATTTAGAGAAAATTTTCGATAAATTTCCAATTTAGAGAAAATTTTCGATAAATTTCCAATTTAGAGAAAATTTTCGATAAATCTACAATTTAGAGAACATTTTCGATAAATCTACAATTTAGAGAAAATTTTGGATAAATCTCCAATTTAGAGAAAATTTTCGATAAATCTCCAATTTACAGAAAATTTTCGATAACAATGTTGTGTGGGTTTATTTTCAAAATAAATTAACTTAAACAAGTTAAATTTATAAATAAGTTTCATGTCATTATCTCAGATTTTTGTATCGTTAAATGTTAATTTTACACATTGTTTCACTTTTTTCACTGTAAAACGTTTTTGTACGTTTTTTTTTGTGATCAATTTTAAATGAACATGACAGCGAAATGTCTACGAAAATTTAAGAGAGTTATAGGTACTTTTATACTACAAAAACTTTATTTAGCTTAAAAGCTAATTTTCGAAAAGAGATTATTAAATTAAAAATACAAATTAAGGACCCTAATTCAGGATAACTGCTTCTAAACTGATCTAAACGCGTGATTATTATTAATCACTAATTCTCTTAATTCATAATATTATTTTTACCTAATTCTTTATTTTAATCCTTAAAACAAGTCTTTTTTGTGTGTTAAACATTTATTATTACAACTTTGTTCTCTCATTTCTCGGTCTTTTTTTGTGTCTGAAATTAGGATGTTGTTGAAATCGTTAACAATGATGATTCCAGCTTTTACAACATAATTGTAGTGAAACTAACATGAGACAACAATCACTTTCCAGTATGAACAAGTTTTAGAACCATTTTCTACAACAAAAAAACTATAAAAAGGAGAAAAGGAGGAAAATATGAAATAAAATCCTGCTAACAAATGTAAATCCTCTTGGTCCAAATAAAGAGACAATAGAAACTAACGAAACTCTGGCGACCACAATTAAATTTAATAAAAACTAAAACGTTTAATCCTGAATTAAAGTGATGGAGAGAAAAAAGGGAAAATAATTGAATTAAAGTCAGATTTAGAGAAAATTTTCGATAAATCTTCTATTTAGAGAAGATTATCGATAAATCTCCTATTAAGGGAAAATTTTCGATAAATCTTCTATTTGGAGAAAATTTTCGATAAATCTTCTATTTAGAGAAAATGTTCGATAAATCTTCTATTTAGAGAAAATTTTCGATAAATCTTCTATTTAGAGAAAATTTTCGATAAATCTTCTATTTAGAGAAAATTTTCGATAAATCTTCTATTTAGAGAAAATTTTCGATAAATCTTCTATTTAGAGAAAATTTTCGATAAATCTTCTATTTAGAGAAAATTTTCGATAAATCTTCTATTTAGAGAAAATTTTCGATAAATCTTCTATTTAGAGAAAATTTTCGATAAATTTTCTATTTAGAGAAAATTTTCGATAAATTTTCTATTTAGAGAAAATTTTCGATAAATCTTCTATTTAGAGAAAATTTTCGATAAATCTTCTATTTAGAGAAAATTTTCGATAAATCTTCTACTTATAGAAAATTTTCGATAAATCTTCTATTTAGGGAAAATTTTCGATAAATCTCCTATTTATAGAAAATTTTCGATAAATCTTCTATTTATAAAAAATTTTCGATAAATCTTCTACTTATAGAAAATTTTCGATAAATCTTCTATTTATAGAAAATTTTCGATAAATCTTCTACTTATAGAAATTTTCGATAAATCTTCTATTTAGGGAAAATTTTCGATAAATCTTCTATTTAGAGAAAATTTTCGATAAATCTTCTATTTAGAGAAAATTTTCGATAAATCTTCTATTTAGAGAAAAATTTCGATAATTCTTCTATTTAGGCAAAATTTTCGATAAATCTTCCATTTAGAGAAAATTTTCGAAAAATCTTCTATTTAGAGAAAATTTTCGATAAATCTTCTATTTAGAGAAAATTTTCGATAAATCTTCTATTTAGAGAAAATTTTCGATAAATCTTCTATTTAGAGAAAATTTTCGATAAATCTTCTATTTAGAGAAAATTTTCGATAAATCTTTTATAATTAGAAAATTTTCGATAAATCTTCTATTTAGAGAAAATTTTCTTTAAATAAAAGATTTATCGAAATAAATCTTCTATTTAGAGAAAATTTTCGATAAATCTTCTATTTAGAGAAAATTTTCGATAAATCTTCTATTTAGAGAAAATTTTCGATAAATCTGCAATTTAGAGAAAATTTTCGATAAATCTTCTATTTAGAGAAAATGTTCGATAAATCGTCTATTTATAGAAAATGTTCGATAAATCTTCTATTTATAGAAAATGTTCGATAAATCTTCTATTTATAGAAAATGTTCGATAAATCTTCTACTTATAGAAAATTTTCGATAAATCTTCTACTTATAGAAAATTTTCGATAAATCTTCTACTTATAGAAAATTTTCGATATATCTTCTACTTATAGAAAATTTTCGATAAATCTTCTACTTATAGAAAATTTTCGATAAATCTTCTATTTAGGGAAAATTTTCGATAAATCTTCTATTTAGAGAAAATTTTCGATAAGTCTCTTATTTATCCAAAATTTTTTTATTGATTAAAAAATGTTCGATAAATCTCAAAATTTGAGAAAATTTTCGATAAATCTTTCACTTTTGAAAAATTTTCGATTAATATCTTACTTCAGGAAAATTTAAAATAAAACTCTTATAAAGGGAAAATTTGCGACAAAAATTTTATTTGGTGATAATTTTCGATAAATCTCATTAAAAGTCAAAACTATCGATAAATTTTGTTTTTAGAAAATTTTCAATTTTCTAGTATTTTTGCTTAATTTTGCCCTCAACTGTTAATAATTCTCTCTTATAAAGCAATAACAATGAAATTTTTATTAACACTCAGACAAATGCAAATACACACACACATAGTTTTACTAACAGTTTTACTGGCAGTTTCAATTACTAACACATTCCCACAAACACTATCACATACACATGCTTTTTATAGTGCATGAAATAATCATCATTCTCTCCCTCAAAACCTTTTGGGGATATTAGGAGGACAACAAAAAGTTGTAAATGACAAAAATGTAAGTAATAAAGCTTTTTTGTATTTATGAACAGATTTAAACTGACAAAATTCAGTTTTCAAATTTTTGTTATTGAAATTTATGGAAAACAACAACAACTACTACTTTTGCTTTTCACAGGCTATTAATATTTCCTAAAACTCTATTGTTGTGTTTAAGCATTTATCTTGTGATCAAATTTCGGTTTTATGTTTAAAAATCCCTAAAAATATTTTTTAGTAATTAAAGCATTTTTGATCAAAAACAGAAAGATTTTGTTAAAGTCATCATAAAATTAAATGATTTTCAGAAATTTTTAACAAAATTAAAGTCAAAACATAAAAATGACTAAAATTATAGAATAAAATTTTCAAATAAAATTTTATTTTTCTAAGTGATAAAATTAAATGTTTATTTGAGTCATTAACCAGAATTTACTATTAGAATCTTTAAGATGTTAAAAACACCTCCCTCCCACTCACGCACCCTTTACCTTGAACTACAAAAACATGCTATTTTCCTCTGCTCGTGCCTCCTTTAAGGACGACAACTTGTTAAATGAATAAGAAGACAAAATATAAGTTACTTTTAATGAGTTGGTTTTAATTGTCATTTTGACATCGTCCTCTTTATTCAAGCCTGTCAATTTATTTGCACATACAAGCACTCAAGCAATAATGCTCCGGGGCCAAGGTTAACAAAAATGATAAACAAGAGAAAAATTTTATTAAAAAAATGAAAAAGACAAAAAGTCATAGACAGAAAACTCATTAATTAAAAAGAGAAATTCCGAAATCTCCTCAAATACAAGTTTTATCGAAAATTTTCTCAAAATGCAAGATTTATAGAAAATGTTTTCTAAATAAAAGTTTTGTCAAAATTTCCTCTAAGTGAGAGATTTATTGAAAATTTTCTCTAAATGAGAGATTTATCGAAAATGTTCTCTAAATGGGAGATTTATCGAAAATGTTCTCTAAATGGGAGATTTATCGAAAATTTTCACTAAATGGGAGATTTATTGAAAATTTTCTCTAAATGAGAGATTTATCGAAAATTTTCACTAAATGGGAGATTTATTGAAAATGTTCTCTAAATGGGAGATTTATCGAAAATTTTCACTAAATGGGAGATTTATCGAAAATTTTCCCTAAATGAGAGATTTATCGAAAATTTTCTCTAAATAAGAGATTTATCGAAAATTTTCTCTAAATAAGAGATTTATCGAAAATTTTCCCTAAATGAGAGATTTATCGAAAATTTTCTCTAAATAAGAGATTTATCGAAAATTTTCCCTAAATGGGAGATTTATCGAAAATTTTCACTAAATGGGAGATTTATCGAAAATTTTCACTAAATGGGAGATTTATCGAAAATTTTCTCTAAATGAGAGATTTATCGAAAATTTTCTCTAAATGAGAGATTTATCGAAAATTTTCACTAAATGGGAGATTTATCGAAAATTTTCTCTAAATGAGAGATTTATCGAAAATTTTCTCTAAATGAGAGATTTATCGAAAATTTTCTCTAAATGAGAGATTTATCGAAAATTTTCCCTAAATGAGAGATTTATCGAAAATTTCCCTAAATGAGAGATTTATCGAAAATTTTCTCTAAATGAGAGATTTATCGAAAATTTTCTCTAAATGAGAGATTTATCGAAAATTTTCCCTAAATGAGAGATTTATCGAAAATTTTCTCTAAATAAGAGATTTATCGAAAATTTTCTCTAAATGAGAGATTTATCGAAAATTTTCTAAACATGCCAGTTAAAAAATTTTTTCTTAATACTGAGTTTGTGTTATTTTCTTATTTTTTTCGTTTTTTAGCGATGAAAGCGATTGTTTTGTTGTTGTGTGTTTATTAGAATTTTGTTTATGGTTTATCATCCTCTGTGCCACCTCGTTTCCATGTAAATAATGTTTGTTTTATCGATATTAGTGAAATGGAAAGTGTTATTTTGAAAAGGCATGTTATTGGAGATGTTTAAACACACTACCGTATGCTAAGGTTTGGTTGCTAAGAAATTATGCCGGTTGTAGGATATTTTCTGTTTATTATGACAACCAAATTAAAAATTATATTTTTTTTTTCAGTTTATTTACTTCATTTTCGTATTTTCACTTTAAGGATAAAAATGTCTGTCTTTGAAAATCCGGAAAATTTAAAATTGTTGCAAAATCTCCTGAATCCTCAGGAATCGAATGAAGATAATTCTGATTTAGAAGATGATGAAGGGGAGTGTTTGATCAGAAATAAAATCAGTAAGTAGAAATCTGTGACAACATGGAATTGAATAATTATCGTTACTTTTCAGATCCAGGATCCATAGGTCCACAAACTAGTAAATCGTTTGGAAAAAATCCCAATAAAAATTCTCCCTATGATCCAGTGGATGCAAACGAGAATCTGGAAAAACAGCCTTTGAATATAGAAGAGTGGCAAGAGCGTCAGGAACAAGAGGATAGAGAAATTTTGGATACTCGTAAAACTCCCTCGTATACACTCGCCTATCGTCAGGCTGTAGGAACTGAAGATGTCTTTCTACAAATGGGAAATCGCACTGATTCCTCCGCCAGCTGTGAGGATCTAGTAGTGGACATTTTACTCCCCGATGATGACACTCCCTCGGACAAAATGCACTTAACCATTAAAGAAAATGAAGTAATTTTGTCGACTTCCATTCATCACCTAAAATTGCCTTTAATGCATAAAATAAATGTGGATCGTTGTCGTGCTCAGTATAAGTCTGACCAACACAAATTAACGTTGATTTTACGCTTACAGCGTGAATTGGATTTTGTGAATTTTTGAAAATAATTATAAATAATAAACTTTTGCGCTTTTTCCCCCTCCAACAATTTTTATGATTTTGGAAAATTTGCAACTTTTTTTATTACTTTTTTTCGGTTTCAACATTTAAGGTTTGGTCGTTGGCAGAGCAAATCAGGGAAAAGTTTTTGGTTGCCGCCGAAAAAATGCAAACTATTTTAATTTTTCGCTTATCGTCTATTCTATGAAGTAATAAATTGTTGTGGCATCAATAGTGAAAGTTTTGTGTGTATTTTTGATCAATTTTTGCTTCAAATGCAAAAAAGTATTTTAAGCGTTTTAAAGGTGCAATAACGCAGAAAAAAGGCATAGACACTTTCAAACAGCGAAAATATTTGAAATATAATAAACAACCAAAACTTTAAAAGATTTTTAAATAAAACAGCTAAATATATTAAATCACAAGAAAAAGATATTCACTTGGGATTATGAAAAATTAGAAAAAGAAATTCTCTATAAATTCTCTCATTTAGAGAAAATGTTCGATAAATCTCCAATTTAGAGAAAATTTTCGATAAATCTCCAAGTTAGAGAAAATTTTCGATAAATCTCTAATTTAGAGAAAATTTTCGATAAATCTCTAATTTAGAGAAAATTTTCGATAAATCTCTCATTTAGAGAAAATTTTCGATAAATCTCTCATTTAGAGAAAATTTTCGATAAATCTCTCATTTAGAGAAAATTTTCGATAAATCTCTCATTTAGAGAAAATTTTCGATAAATCTCTCATTTAGAGAAAATTTTCGATAAATCTCTCATTTAGAGAAAATTTTCGATAAATCTCAAATTTAGAGAAAATTTTCGATAAATCCCATATTTATAGAAAATTTTCGATAAATCCCATATTTATAGAAAATTTTCGATAAATCCCATATTTATAGAAAATTTTCGATAAATCCCATATTTATAGAAAATTTTCGATAAATCCCATATTTATAGAAAATTTTCGATAAATCCCATATTTATAGAAAATTTTCGATAAATCCCATATTTATAGAAAATTTTCGATAAATCCCATATTTATAGAAAATTTTCGATAAATCCCATATTTATAGAAAATTTTCGATAAATCCCATATTTATAGAAAATTTTCGATAAATCCCATATTTATAGAAAATTTTCGATAAATCCCATATTTATAGAAAATTTTCGATAAATCCCATATTTATAGAAAATTTTCGATAAATCCCATATTTATAGAAAATTTTCGATAAATCCCATATTTATAGAAAATTTTCGATAAATCCCATATTTATAGAAAATTTTCGATAAATCCCATATTTATAGAAAATTTTCGATAAATCCCATATTTATAGAAAATTTTCGATAAATCCCATATTTATAGAAAATTTTCGATAAATCCCATATTTATAGAAAATTTTCGATAAATCCCATATTTATAGAAAATTTTCGATAAATCCCATATTTATAGAAAATTTTCGATAAATCCCATATTTATAGAAAATTTTCGATAAATCCCATATTTATAGAAAATTTTCGATAAATCCCATATTTATAGAAAATTTTCGATAAATCCCATATTTATAGAAAATTTTCGATAAATCCCATATTTATAGAAAATTTTCGATAAATCCCATATTTATAGAAAATTTTCGATAAATCCCATATTTATAGAAAATTTTCGATAAATCCCATATTTATAGAAAATTTTCGATAAATCCCATATTTATAGAAAATTTTCGATAAATCCCATATTTATAGAAAATTTTCGATAAATCCCATATTTATAGAAAATTTTCGATAAATCCCATATTTATAGAAAATTTTCGATAAATCTCCAATTCAGAGAAAATTTTCGATAAATCCCATATTTATAGAAAATTTTCGATTAATCTCCAATTCAGAGAAAATTTTCGATAAATCTCCAATTTAGAGAAAATTTTCGATAAATCTCCAATTAAGAGAAAATTTTCGATAAATCTCCAATTAAGAGAAATTTTTTTTAGAAAAAATTTTCGATAAATCTGTTATTTAAATAATATTTGAAATAAATCCACTTTTGTTATTTCTGTCTTATTTTTAATTATGTTATTTTTCATTGCTTTAAGTATCCTCTTTAGTCGTTTAATTGTCTTTAGTAGTAATTAATCTTCTAATCCTCAATTGCACTAGTTAACTGTTTTAAATTATTGTTGTTTTTGTATATTTTATTATCTTCGCTTTTGGCCTAATAAATCTTTAAGAAATCTTATCATTTTTTAAACTAAATTTAGCCGCACTAATGTCATTTGTTGTAGTTGTTGTTGCGGTTAAGAAGGCAATTTTTTTTTGCCTTCATGACCCTGACAAAAGAAAGAAAACACAAGTGAAATTGTTCTACTCATTATTTGTTAAGTGTGTTTTTAAAACTTGTTTTACAGCTGCTATAGCAGTAGTTTCAACTTAGAGCTTAAATTATAGCTTTAAGAAAAAAATACTTAAAAAAGCTCTTTCTGATAAAATTAAAAAAGGTGAAGAACCGCTCAATATTATGTCGAGTTGAGGCAAAAGTTATTTAAATATTCTTCATAATTAAGGTTTTTTTCTCAAAGATTATTAAATATATATTTTTTTTTAGTTTTAGTTAATCCGCTTTTATTGCTGAAATACCTTAAATAATTTGTTTATTATTTAATACTTTGCAATTTAGTCCTTTTTTCGTTTTTGACCTTTTTTACTCATGTAGCAGATTTGGTGGGTTATTTACCAATAAATTGATTCATTTTTACTGTTAAAAGCTTCAGGAATTCAAGCTCTTAAAAGCCGATAACAATAAGTGAATTGTTGTTTGAGTGGAACACAGTGGAGCAGAATCAGTTATTATTGGTCAAAAACAAAATGTTCTATTAACAGCGACTTTTAGTTCAGTTCCAGTTAAAGTTCGCTTTTAGTTTAGTTCTAGTTCAGTTTTAGTTCAGTTAAAGTTCAGTTTTATTTCAGTTCTAGTTCAGTTCTAGTTCAGTTCTAGATCAGTTCTAGTTCAGTTCTAGTTCAGATTCTAGTTCAGATTCTTGTTTAAATTCTAATTTTGTTCTAGTTCAGTTCAAGTTCAGTTGTCGTTCAGTTCTCTCTCAGTTCTAGTTCAGTTTTAGTTCAGTTCTAGTTCAGTTCTGGTTCAGTTCTAGTTCAGATTCTAGTTCAGTTCTAGTTCAGTTCTGGTTCAGTTCTAGTTCAGATTCTAGTTCAGATTCTTGTTTAAATTCTAATTTTGTTCTAGTTCAGTTCAAGTTCAGTTGTCGTTCAGTTCTCTCTCAGTTCTAGTTCAGTTTTAGTTCCGTTTTAGTTCAGTTTCAGTTCAGTTCTAGTTCAGTTCTAGTTCAGTTCTAGTTCAGTTCTGGTTCAGTTCTAGTTCAGATTCTAGTTCAGATTCTTGTTTAAATTCTAATTTTGTTCTAGTTCAGTTCAAGTTCAGTTGTCGTTCAGTTCTCTCTCAGTTCTAGTTCAGTTTTAGTTCAGTTCTAGTTCAGTTCTAGTTTAGTTCTAGCTCAGATTCTAGTTCAGATTCTAATTCAGATTCTAATTGATATTCTGGTTCAGATTCTAGTTAAGATTCTTGTTAAGATTTTACTCAAAATTCGAGTGCAGATTCTAATTTCGATTTTAGTTCTTTTTCATAATTCTAAACTACTGTGTGTTGTCTGTTTGTGTGTGTTGTATACCGGGAGGTTTAAATGTGGTTGTGTATTATTTGGGATTATCTTTTCAATTGTTGGTTACTCAATGGATTCCCTAGAAATCGAATACAAGTCTTAGATATATTACAACAGTAAAACCCCTGACTAAAGGAAATACAAATTTGTTCTCTAAAGAATTTCATTTCCTGTTATTCTCACTTCTATTTGGGATTTAATCTTATATTTTCTCTATTTTATTTTTATTATATTTTATTATTTTTATATTTATTCTTCTTTCTAAGTGTGTGAGTTTGTGCGATATAGAGAATAAAATACATTTTATTAAGCAATCGTGTATTGTAAATTATGGCTGAAAATAACAGGACAACAATTGTAGTTATTCTCTCTTCTTTATTTTATAACCTAAATTTTTCTTATTTTTATTTTATTAACAAAATGTTTGTATGACTGTGTGTGTATGTTATTCATACATTTTACTATATATGAATATTATAGTGTTTTGAACTACAAATAATAGCAAAAAAGACACAAATATAGGATTTTCTTTATTTTTGACCACAATTTCAGTTTGTTGCTTATAAACTCATACAAATTTATTCCTGTTTTTTTGTTTTGTTTTTGTTTTTAGTGCAAACATGGAAGATTTCCTCCACAGACAAATTTTTATTGTTGTATAGAATTTTTAAGTTGCAAGACACGTTTCATGGCAAAACCACTAAAACCAAATAGAAAAACTTAAAAAGTATTTTTGAAAAAAAAATATATTTTCAAATTTTTGTATTTTTCTTAAATTTTTTAGAGAGAAAACTTGCAGTAACAAATTTTGAGGTTTAGTGGCCTGACAAAGATTTGACATTTGGTAAAAGGAAACGGGAAAGAGAAAAAAATTATGATGGTGGTCAAGTTAAAGGAATTAAAACAAAATATATTTTGTTTAAATTTTAATACAAAAAAAGAAAATTTTTTCTTATATTCAGTTGCACTGAATGGAAAAATTTTTCCAATAAAGAAGTTTTCCTCTAAATAAGAGATTTATCGAAAATTTTCTCAAAATATGTGATTTATCGAAAATTTTCTCAAAATATGTGATTTATCGAAAATTTTCTCTAAATATGGGATTTATCGAAAATTTTCTCTAAATATGGGATTTATCGAAAATTTTCTCTAAATATGGGATTTATCGAAAATTTTCTCTAAATATGGGATTTATCGAAAATTTTCTCAAAATATGTGATTTATCGAAAATTTTCTCAAAATAAGTGATTTATCGAAAATTTTCTCAAAATATGTGATTTATCGAAAATTTTCTCTAAAAATGTGATTTATCGAAAATTTTCTCTAAAAATGTGATTTATCGAAAATTTTCTCTAAAAATGTGATTTATCGAAAATTTTCTCTAAATATGTGATTTATCGAAAATTTTCTCTAAATATGTGATTTATCGAAAATTTTCTCTAAATATGTGATTTATCGAAAATTTTCTCTAAATATGTGATTTATCGAAAATTTTCTCAAAATATGTGGTTTATCGAAAAATTTCTCAAAATATGTGATTTATCGAAAATTTTCTCAAAATATGTGATTTATCGAAAATTTTCTCAAAATATGTGATTTATCGAAAATTTTCTCAAAATATGTGATTTATCGAAAATTTTCTCAAAATATGTGATTTATCGAAAATTTTCTCAAAATATGTGATTTATCGAAAATTTTCTCAAAATATGTGATTTATCGAAAATTTTCTCTAAATATGTGATTTATCGAAAATTTTCTCTAAATATGTGATTTATCGAAAATTTTCTCGAAATATGTGATTTATCGAAAATTTTCTCGAAATATGTGATTTATCGAAAATTTTCTCGAAATATGTGATTTATCGAAAATTTTCTCGAAATATGTGATTTATCGAAAATTTTCTCGAAATATGTGATTTATCGAAAATTTTCTCTAAATATGGGATTTATCGAAAATTTTCTCTAAATATGGGAGTTATCAAAAATTTTCTCTAAATATGTGATTTATCGAAAATTTTCTCTAAATATGTGATTTATCGAAAATTTTCTCTAAATATGTGATTTATCGAAAATTTTCTCTAAATATGTGATTTATCGAAAATTTTCTCTAAATATGTGATTTATCGAAAATTTTCTCTAAATATGTGATTTATCGAAAATTTTCTCTAAATATGTGATTTATCGAAAATTTCTCTAAATATGTGATTTATCGAAAATTTTCTCTAAATATGTGATTTATCGAAAATTTTCTCTAAATATGTGATTTATCGAAAATTTTCTCTAAATATGTGATTTATCGAAAATTTTCTCTAAATATGTGATTTATCGAAAATTTTCTCTAAATATGTGATTTATCGAAAATTTTCTCAAAATATGTGATTTATCGAAAATTTTCTCAAAATATGTGATTTATCGAAAATTTTCTCAAAATATGTGATTTATCGAAAATTTCTCTAAATATGGGATTTATCGAAAATTTTCTCAAAATATGTGATTTATCGAAAATTTTCTCAAAATATGTGATTTATCGAAAATTTTCTCCAAATATGTGATTTATCGAAAATTTTCTCAAAATAAGTGATTTATCGAAAATTTTCTCTAAATATGTGATTTATCAAAAATTTTCTCGAAATATGTGATTTATCGAAAATTTTCTCGAAATATGTGATTTATCGAAAATTTTCTCGAAATATGTGATTTATCGAAAATTTTCTCTAAATATGGGATTTATCGAAAATTTTCTCTAAATATGGGAGTTATCAAAAATTTTCTCTAAATATGTGATTTATCGAAAATTTTCTCTAAATATGTGATTTATCGAAAATTTTCTCTAAATATGTGATTTATCGAAAATTTTCTCTAAATATGTGATTTATCGAAAATTTTCTCTAAATATGTGATTTATCGAAAATTTTCTCTAAATATGTGATTTATCGAAAATTTTCTCTAAATATGTGATTTATCGAAAATTTTCTCTAAATATGTGATTTATCGAAAATTTTCTCTAAATATGTGATTTATCGAAAATTTTCTCTAAATATGTGATTTATCGAAAATTTTCTCTAAATATGTGATTTATCGAAAATTTTCTCTAAATATGTGATTTATCGAAAATTTTCTCTAAATATGTGATTTATCGAAAATTTTCTCTAAATATGTGATTTATCGAAAATTTTCTCTAAATATGTGATTTATCGAAAATTTTCTCTAAATATGTGATTTATCGAAAATTTTCTCTAAATATGTGATTTATCGAAAATTTCTCTAAATATGTGATTTATCGAAAATTTTCTCTAAATATGTGATTTATCGAAAATTTTCTCTAAATATGTGATTTATCGAAAATTTTCTCTAAATATGTGATTTATCGAAAATTTTCTCTAATATGTGATTTATCGAAAATTTTCTCTAAATATGGGATTTATCGAAAATTTTCTCAAAATATGTGATTTATCGAAAATTTTCTCAAAATATGTGATTTATCGAAAATTTTCTCAAAATATGTGATTTATCGAAAATTTTCTCAAAATATGTGATTTATCGAAAATTTTCTCGAAATATGTGATTTATCGAAAATTTTCTCGAAATATGTGATTTATCGAAAATTTTCTCTTAATATGTGATTTATCGAAAATTTTCTCTAAATATGTGATTTGTCGAAATTTGTCTCTAAATAAGAGAAATTTTCAAAGAACCTTTATTAAGATGAAAATTTTAGTGTTTTTTATTATTTTCAACTATTAACACTATTTTAATGAATTTGCCTTTAATTTGAGATCTTTTATAAAATATTTATAATTTTCCAGTTAATGAAATAATTTCCCATTAATTTAATTTTGGAATATTTAATAAAGTGTCAAAAGCCTTTTAGACTTAAATTACTTAACTAATTGTTTAACTTAATTTCAAAATAAACTTTTTCAAAAGAAAATGTGTGTTAAACACTTTTTGTTTTCATTTTCTTTTTTTTTTTTTTTGAAATTTAATTTTGTCTATTAAAACTAAACTGACAATTAAGTTTTGAAAACTCTTTTGTTAAAGGACATAAATTTACTTTGGAGAGTATTATATGACAATGTGTCTGCGTGTATGTATGTGTAACACACATATACACTTGTATGGTTACTAATACAAACATAGAATGATGAGACAATAAAACTGTAACAAATGACAATCTTAATGACATTGAGAAACCCAAATGAGGGGAAATGTAATTAATTTGATTTAATAAAAGTGACAAGATGGAAAAAAGGACTTTAACTAAATATGAGTGAATGTAAGTGAGTGCGTGTGACAAAAATGAGACACATTTGATGATGTTGTGTTTTACTTTAAAGTAAACAAATTTAAGAATATTAAATTTTAATTATGTTTTTTGTTGTTGTTTTTGAAATTTTCTAGGAAAATGCTTTAAATGAAAATTTACTTAATTACTCTTTTAACAAGAAAAAGCCAATATAATGGGAATCCTTTTTTTCTCAGAAAAAAAGCAAATAAAATTGAAAATAACAAAAATTTCCAACGTTTTAAATAAATAACGAAAATACACACAAAAACAAACAAGAAAAAAGTTGTAGTCGATCAAGCGCGACTAGTTAATACCCTACACCATATTGTTGGCTGTATATGGTAACTACTTAAAATTAATGAACGATGAAATAATTGACCCATCAACACCCATTTCAATAGACATCGTCCTTGGACCAAAATAATGACACGATCCAAGATTCATCAAGATGTCTCTAAAAATGCGACCTGCAGTTTGTTCACAAGCTTTACATGAACAGCCGAAAGGACGGATGAACATGCTTAAATCGATTCAGGAAGTGATTCCGAGTCAAATGGTATACTAAAATACTTATACGAGCCAAGTTTCATCAAGATGTCTCTTAAAATACGACCTGCAGTTTGTTGCAGCCAGACGGACGGACAAACATATTTAAATCGATTCAGAAAGTGATTCTGAGTGATACTTTAAAGTGGTGGCAGGACTATTTTTCTCTACCCGTAACAAACATCTGCCCAAAACGCATAATACCCCCACCACTTATGGTGGTGTAGGGTATAACAAAAATATAATTTATGTAAGCAATTAACACTTTCATAATCACATCAACTTGTTAAAACAACATAATGAATGAGTTTTACAAATAAAAACAAAGAAAATGAGAAAAAAAAAATCGTAAAAAAAATTCAAAATCGAAAGAAAGAAAAACTTTATAAAAGCGCTGAAAAAGTTTTGCTCTTTTACGTTATTATTTTAAGAAAGAAAAACGTTCCTTTTCAACAAATCACTTTAACTTTTAACAAAATTTCTATAAAGGGCATCAAAGCAATGAGGAAGAGAACAAATGGCTGACGCATAATTAACAGAGGAGTAACAAAATTATACCAAATCCCTAAAAAGGGTTTAGTTTTTACAAAATTTTCAAGATTTTTCGAAAATTTTCTCAAAAAATGTACAAAGAAACGAAATGGAACTAAGTGGAACACACTTAAAATATATTTATTTTTAACATTTAAATATCATTTAAACGTTAATAACAAAAAAAATTTAAAAAAGCATATATTATAAATAAAAGGAACGAAATGGAATCAAATGAAACATTACAAAAAATCAATAAAATACTAAATTCCAGTTCTCAAATAAATCTGAAATAATTTAATAAGGAAAATTAGAAAAAAGCACTTAAAAAATCCTAAAGAAACGAATTGGAATTATATGAAACAAACGTAAAATATTATTTTTTTATTTTTAAAGTTAGTTTAAATATAAAAAGAACATTTGTTTTCATTTTGGGCAAAGAAAATAAAATGGAATTTACTGAAACACTATAAAATTTTCTGCCAAGGAACAAATGGAAATTGTATGAAACATGCTATAATTAAAACATTTTAATTTTCAAAACTACCCTTGATACAATCAAATAAAAAACCTCATGAAAAGTATTATTTTAAGTTAAAGGAACGAAATGGAATCTAGTGAAACACTATGCAAATTTCATTAAATGCAATATTCTATACTTTAAAGAAGTCTTAAACAAAAGAACAAAATGAAAATTTTCAAAATAAATAATTTATGGCAATGGAACAGAATGGAATTTTGTGAAACATATGGATTTTTTAATCTGGAATTAAACTAGAACTGATCTAGAACTGAATTTGAACTGTACTGGAACTGAACTAGAACTGTACTGGAACTGAACGAGAACTGAACTGGAACTGAACTAGAACTGAATTAGAACTGAACTAAAACTTAACTAAAACAGAACTACAAATGTGCCAGAACTGAACTTAAACTGAATTAGAATCTGGACTAGAACTGAATTTTAAATCTAAATGTGATTTGTAGTATTATATTCAGATATCTCTCCCCTATTACCATCTCCCCCTCTGCCACGATTTCTTCAAAAACCTTAATTTGAAAAATGGCATTTTAAATGAATTCTTTGTAGTACTTAATGTTGTACTTTATGTTCTAAAAAGTTGTTATGTGTTGGCAACAGCCAACCTTAACTATAGGCAACAGCAGCAACAGCAACAACAACATCTCAACAACAATAAGTCTACCACATTTTATAGCAATAAAAACCATTTAACTGGCAGCATTTACAAGCAACTAACAACATCAGCAGCAAATGTATTAAGTACCAAACAACAACAACAACTTTAATGGCCTCCATTGCTGTCATTTACACAATTTAAATACAAAAGAGAGAAAAAATCCTCCAAATGATTGTTAAGGAAGGATTGAAGAAGAGAGCCAGAATGGTGTTAGAGTCAGGATATAAAAAATTAAACTTTAATAAACCTGTAAGTGATTTTATTTGAATTTCAAATCTCTAGAAATTCAAATATGAAATTATATTTTTTAAAGAGAGATAGAGAGGGAGGGAGAGAGAGAGAGAGAGAGAGAGAGAGAGAGAAAATGGAAATGTAATTGACATAAATTGTAACAGACTTTAATCAAATATTTTATAAAGTTTTATTAAAGTTCTTTTTGCGATTTTTATTTTTAAGTGTAAAAATGCTCTATATCGACTATATCGAATCTTGAATACCCTACACCACAAATGAGTGTGAAGTAAATACATTATGTTTACACACTCACAAAAGTATACAAAATATAAAAGTTTTTCTTGTGAGTCATAAAATAAGTTATTTTTTTGCTATAAATTTTTTTGTACTGAACCGATTTTGATCAGTTTTGGAATGATAATGAAGTTCATAAAACTTTATATTATTGGAAATTTTCATTCTAAAATGTCGATTTATAATTGATAATTTCACAAAAGTTCTTCGCTTGAATTTTAAGGTTGCATCAGATATCGGTCTATAACTTTTAATATACTAAACCGATTTTTGATGTTTTAAATAGAAAATTTTCGAGGACTATAAAAAATACTCAGGCCAATTTTATTAAGCTCTGTCAATTATTGGGAATGTGAGCGTGCCAACAACAGACATACAGAAAGACAGAAAAACAGATACGGACAGACTGACGGACGAACAGGAAGACAAACAGAAAGATGGACAGACTTAACTAAATCGACTCAGATTTTTAATTTGATGCAAGAATATATATACATTATAAATTCCGAGAAGATTCCTTCTTAGCGTTACACACGAAATGACAAAGTTAATACACCCTCTTCACCACTCGTGGTGGTGGAGGGTATAAAAAAATTAAATAAAAACTTCAACCATTTGGAAGCGTTGTAGACTAAAACTTCAAAGTCACGTTCGTAATTGTAACTGAAACACACTCACAAACACACACCCAAACACATGACTGAATGAACGAATGAATGAATAATTTTGCACACCATTAGAAAACATAATATGGACTCAGTATGAAGCTAAAAAAAATACTTAAAAATATATCTAGATACTCTCTTGTATTTGTAGCCATGAAGTATAAATATTTTTGCATATTTACTTTAGGAGTGTGATGGAAAAATTCTTAACAGACGTTAAATTTTTTTATGGTCCAGTTACCTGGGTAAAATATGTCAGTTATTATATTTTCAACAAACCACAATTTGGTCCTACAAACAGTTGATCAAGCATTCAAAGGTCTATCGGCAAACGGTACCGAAAGAACTTGTAGGTTGTTAAAAAACCTGGTTCAGGTAGAAGGAATGATTTACAGGATGTTTGAAAAGTCAAGAAGTAGAAAGCATTTTCAAAAGAGCTCCCAACACATCCGCTAGGAAATCCGCATCAGAAATCATTTAGTTTAGTTCTCGGATTATTTGGGACGAAAGGTCAAAGCAGCAGATACAGATTTTAAATCGTGTAAGTCTTAAAAGGTTCCAGGAATATTACTTAAAATTTAGAGGTAAAAAATAAAGCAATTTTTGTTGCTGATACCCGAGGAAAAGTTAAAGAAAAGCTTGGATAGCAAACAATATACAGTTGAGAGGCAAAAGAAGCCAATGAGCTCATAAAACCGAAATTAACTGCTTCCATTCATAAGACCTCATAATGTGTCCACTTGTATTTGGCCTGATTTGGCATTCTGTCACTATGGTAATCAAGCCCTTGAGGGGTATAAGAACGATAATGTAAAATTTGTACAAAGACAGGCAAATCCCCCAAACTGCCTGAAGCTAAGGGCAATAGAGAGATATTGGGCTCTTGTTAATGCAAGAGCCCAAAAAGCAAAAAAACACAAAGCGCTATAAAAACATTAATGGAGGCGTTTCCGAAAATGTTTCAAAATTTCATAGTGATCAGAAAAATTAAAACTGTAGTTTTAGTACTAAAGCATTTATTAACTCATATGTATGTTAAGAATTTTTCAATCTCATTTCTTACTTTGTATTTCTTAGATTAAATTAAACAAAACAAAAAAACAACAACAAAATTTATGAATGAACTGTAACAAATGTGTGCGGAATAACGAATAAGTAATAATAATCGTAAAAATAGCATAAATAGTCTGTCTGTCTGTCTGTCTGTTTGCCTGTTTGCGGAATGTTTAGATAATAAATTTTTTGTTTATAAGGAAAATAACTGTAAAACAATTTCCCTTTGGGACAAGGACAACGTTACATTAATACGCTGCCAAAAGCAAAACTTACAAAATTATTGAATTTAAAAAAAATGTCATTAAATATGATAAGATATCGTAAATAGGAGGGTTAAGGAAAAAGTTTAAGGCCAATTTACAAGACACCCAAAATTAGACTCTCATCTCTGGTTCAGTAATCATTATTCTATATCAGATTTCATTACTTTAAATTCTATTTTAGGTACTTCAGATTTCAGTTGAGATCCCAGATAAAATGATAGTTCAAAAATTCAATACAAAAAAAAAACACCAGGACATTTTTTTGGTTATATTCCAAAGAAGATTTTATTTCAGATAATAAACCAGATACAAGTTCAGATTTAACACAGATTTTAACAGATACCGGATGATCATACATCAAAATCTAGTTCACATTATGGAACAGATTTTAGTTCAAACTCTAGTTCAGGTTACACTTTAGATTATTGTTTATATATTGATCAGATTCAAGTCCAACTGGATTTTAGTTTAGATCCTTTTTCAGATTATTGATCACATTTTAGTTTAGAATCTTATTCAGCTTTAATATCAGATTACAGAGCAGATCATTGGTTAGATATCAGCTCACATTCCCCTCCAGATCATAGACCAGATGCTAGTTAAGAACTAATTCAAGATTTTATCCAGATTCTAAATAAAAGTCAAGCTTAGATTTAAGTCCAGATTATAGTTAATATTGTAGTTCAGATATTACTTCAAATTCTGACTTAGAATCTCTAATCAAGTTATAGGAAAAAATCTAGCTCAGGTTCTAGTTCATATCCCAGTACAGATCATATACTAGATTCTAGTTTAGATCCTACTCCAGATTCCATTTAGTTCAAATAACTGATCAGATTCTAGTAAAGATCTCAGTTAAAATTCTACATTTCTACATTAGATTCTAGTTCAGATTCCATACTCATAATTAATCAGATTCTAGTTCAGATTGCAGATTATAAATCAGTTAATAGTTCACATTCCAGTCCATATCATAGACCAGATTCTGGTTTAGATCATATTCTAAATCAGATTTTAAATTAGATTCAGATTCCAGTTCAGATCTATGAACAGATTTTAGTTAAGATTCTAGTTCAGATTCTAAATCAAGTTTAAATTCTGATTAAGAACAAGTTCAGATACCAAATAATTTGGATTCTAACTCAGATTACTGTCTAGATCTTAGTTAAGATCCCACGTTCAAATTATAGTTCATATTATTTTTCAAATGCTGGATTAGATTCTACTTAAGATTCAAGTTCAGACTCCAGATAAATGCTCAGATATAAGTGACACTTGTAGTTCAGATTCAATTCAGATTATATATCATTTTTTAAGTTTAAAATTAAGTTCAGATAGAAAATCAGATTCTAGTTATGACAAAAACTAGATTAAGTGCCAGCTCATATTCCAGATGAAATTTCAGTCCAGTTTATAGATGAGATTCCAGTTGAGACAAACGATCAAACTCTTTGTCAGGTAATCGAGCAGATTCTCGTTAAGATCATAGAAGAGTTGACAGATAAAATTAAGCTCAGTTTATAGATCAAATTCCACCCGATATTAAGTTCAAATTATAGATAAAATTCTAGTTCCCAAAAAAGATCAAACTCTAGATCAGATTATATATCAGATTCAATTTTATTTCAAGAACAAATTTCAGATCGAATTCCCGCTCAGACTGGAACTAAACTGGATACTAATTCAGATTCTAGTTCAAGTAATATAACAAGATCCATTTAAGAGACTAGATTTGGGCCCTTTAAACCGACTATGGAATATTAAAGTAATTTATATCATTTAATAGGCTATAACGTGGTCTATTAAAATAGACTATAAGCAAGTGGGTGGCACGTTTTTAGCTTAACGACTTTAAAATTTATATAAAACAAAATTAGCATTTTCGCAAGTTTGAAACAGTTTTTGACAGTTTTGTTATTTCACCCAAAAAAAACACCTGCAGAATATTAACTAAATATAAAAAGTTTGGACTATATTTTGAAGCACACTTACCTGTCTGCTATTTTCAAAAGTTTCACGCATCGAATAGGTTCCCTTACGAGTCATTTTACGTCTTTGTTTACGCCTTGAACCTGTTACAAATAAATCTTCTTCGCTGCTGCTGCTGCTGTTGCTTGACTCCGAACTGCTACCGTTGACAAAATTATCACGATCACTGTCGTTATCTAAATTATTGCTGTTGCTGCTGCTGTCAGCGATTGTACCCTTTTCTAATTCTGATTGATTTAAGGCCACGTATCGTACTGAATCTTCTATACCCGTCAATTTATTCGTTAATGTCTTTAATAAAGAAGGTGTTTTGTTGTTTTTTGTTGTTGTTGCAGTTATTTGTACTGAAGGATTTCCAGTGGATTTTCTTAAACGTTTTTGACGACGATTTGCTTGTTTTGAGCCACTACTGCCACCAACACCACCACCACCTCCACCACCAGGAACACTTGAATGTGCGGAATGTCGAGTTGTTTTTGTTTTATTATTTTCCGTTTGTTTTGTATTCAATATTTCCATCCAAGAACTCATAGTATGAAAAAGGGGCAAAATGCACTAATGTGGCAAAGTTATTTTTGCGTTTTAGTTTTTATTTTCGTTTTTTTTTTCACTCTAAGATGACAGTTTAAGTTGAAATTTCGAAAATTATAGTCAGACAGTCAGTCAAGTTAGGGAATGACTTTAATACGTTTTAAAGGGATTGTTTAAGGTGGAAGATGGATGTAAAGGTTGTTGGAATTGAATGGGGGAGGGAGGGGAGGAAACTAAAAAGTCGTTATTGGTTTTTTATAAACGTGACTGCAACTCATGAACATTATCTGCAAAAGTTCTGTAATAAAAATGAAAAATAAAAAAAATTAAAAATGTTTTTACGAAATATTGAGATAATGGAGTTTTGTATTAGAAACATTTTAGACGATATTTTAAGATATAAAAAATTCTTTAAAACAAAAGTGAAATTCTAGTTCAGTTGTAGTTCAGTTCTAATTCAGTTCTGCTTCAGTTCTAATGAAGTTTTAGTTCAGTTCTAGTTCAGTTCAGTTCTAGTTCAGTTTTAGTTCACTTCTAGTTCAGTTCTAGTTCATTTCTAGTTCAGTTCTAATTCAGTTCAAGTTCAGTTCAAGTTCAGTTCTAGTTCAGTTCTAATTTAGTTGTAGTTCAGTTCTAATTCAGTTATAGTTCACTTCTAGTTCAGTTTTAATTCAGTTCAAGTTCAGTTCTAGTTCAGTTCTAAGTCAGTTCTATTTTAGTTCTTGTTCAGATTCTAGATGAGATTCTAGTTCGGTTCTAGTTCAGTTCTAGTTTAGTTCTAGTTCAGTTCTAGTTTAGTTCTAGTTCAGTTCTAGTTCAGTTCTAGTTCAGTTGTAATTCAGTTCTAGTTCAGTTGTAATTCAGTTCTAGTTCAGTTTTAATTCAGTTCAAGTTCAGTTCAAGTTCAGTTCTAGTTCAGTTATAAGTCAGTTCTATTTTAGTTCTTGTTCAGATTCTAGATGAGATCCTAGTTCAGTTCAAGTTCAGTTCTAGTTCAGTTCTAAGTCAGTTCTATTTTAGTTCTTGTTCAGATTCTAGATGAGATTCTAGTTCGGTTCTAGTTCAGTTCTAGTTCAGTTTTAATTCAGTTCAAGTTCAGTTCTAGTTCAGTTTTAATTCAGTTCAAGTTCAGTTCAAGTTCAGTTCAAGTTCAGTTCAAGTTCAGTTCTAGTTCAGTTCTAAGTCAGTTCTATTTTAGTTCTTGTTCAGATTATAGATGAGATTCTAGTTCGGTTCTAGTTCAGTTCTAGTTCAGTTCTAGTTCAGTTCTAGTTCAAATTCAAGTTCAGATTCCAGTTTAGATTCTAATTCAAATTCTAGTTCTAGTTCACTTCTATAAAAAAACAATTTTTTCCATTTAACCTCAATTTAATTAAAAAACTCATAAAATTTTTTCAACTCATCATCTTAAACGTTTTGAAATTTATTTATTTTTTTTAAGAAAATTATCTGTCATTAAATAAAATGACTTTCCCAATTGACACATACTTTCATCTGGAAAATCCACCCAAAAACACACAATCATAACTTTTGCATAAAAACATATAAATTTGACATAAATAACGTTTACTTTGTGTTACGTTTTTTTTTTCTCTCTTTCGGCGGCGAAAACATAACCTCTTCAAAACACTTTTACACACCCTTTGGAAAACCGCACTTACAAACAATCGACATAAAATAACAATTACCGCAAAGAAAATGGAACTGAAAACTATTATTAAGTTTATTCAGTCACTTTGAGTTATCGAAAACTATAGAAAAATAATAATAAAAATAATATTTAAATTGGCAGAAAAATGATGATGATGACGATGGAAAATGAGAAAAATAGAATAAAATTGATAACAAATAATAGAGTGACATTTTGAGGAAAACAAATTTGCAAGAAAATTTTAAAAGTTTTGAAAAAAAATATAAAGATTTTATTCAATAAATTGTGTGAAGGGAGAGAATAATAAAGTAATAGAAAATATGCAAAGAAAAATTATATTATTTTAACTCCTAAATGTAGGCAAATAAAATATTTATAAGAAGAATTAAATTCATGGGATAAAAGTGAACTAAAACTAAACAAGAACTTTATTAGAACTGAACTAAAAAAGTAACTGAACTAGAACTGATCTAGAACTGATCTAGAACTGAACTCTTATCTGGATAAGGACCTGAACAAGGGTAAGAACTAGAACGAGAATCTGAACAATAATCTAAATAAAAAAATTTTCAGATCTGGAATCTGTACTGCGATTTTAACCGCATTCTGAACCAGAATCAGAAGTAGAATCAAAACAAACATTTGAACTTAAATCTTAACATGAATAAGAACTATTAATTAGCATCTAAACGAGAAGTTAAAGCAGGATTTGAAATAGAATTTGAATTAAGTTCTGAACTAGAATCTGAACACTAATAAAACCTACAATCTGATCTGTCATCTTGGATAAAATTTGAAAATCCGAACTATAATCTGTATTAGAATCTGTACAAGAATCTGAACTATAATTTTACCTCTTATCTGAACTTGAATCTGATTTAGACTTTGAACTATAATCTGATGAACTAGAATTTGAGTTATAGTCCAATCTGGAAGCTGAAGTAGAATCTGTGTTAAAATTTTAACTATAATCTGAACTGAAATTATTGATTTAGAATTTGAACTATAAAACTGAATTTGAAATTTAATCTGAACTAAAGTCTGGTCTATAAGCTGAACTAAAATCCGAGATATAACCTGAAATATAATCTGAACTTAAGTTTTAACTACAATCAAGACAACTAAATAAAAATTTAAACATATATTTGGACAAGGATCTGAACTATAATCTAAATGAGAAATTGCAAAAGAATCCAAAGAAGAATTTGAACAAAAACCAGTATTAGAATCTTAACAAGAATCTGAGCTGAAACTAGATACTGCAATGGTCTGAACTGAACTAGAATAAGAATTCGAATTTTAACTCGATTTAGTTTAGATTCTAATTCAAATTCTAGTTAATATTCTAGTCTAGTTCACTTCTATATAAAAACAAGTTTTTCCACTTTAACCTCAATTTAATTAAAACCTCATTAAATTTCTTTCATCATCTTAAACGTTTTGAAATTTATTTATTATTTTTAAGAAAATTATCTGTCATTAAATAAAATGACTTTCCCAATTGACACATACTTTCATCTGGAAATCCACCCAAAAACACACAATCATAACTTTTGCATAAAAACATATAAATTTGACATAAATAACGTTTACTTTGTGTTTACGTTTTTTTTCTCTCTTTCGGCGGCGAAAACATAACCTCTTCAAAACACTTTACACACCCTTTGGAAACCGCACTTACAAACAATCGAAATAAAATAACAATTACCGCAAAGAAAATGGAACTGAAAACTATTATTTAGTTTATTCAGTCACTTTGAGTTATCGAAAACTAAAGAAAAATAATAATAAAAATAATATTTAAATTGGCAGAAAATGATGATGATGATGACGATGGAAAATGAGAAAAATAGAATAAAATTGATAACAAATAATAGAGTGACATTTTGAGGAAAACAAATTTGCAAGAAAATTGTAAAAGTTTTGAAAAAAATATAAAGATTTTATTCAATAAATTGTGTGAAGAGAGAGAATAATAAAGTAATAGAAAATATGCAAAGAAAAATTATATTATTTTAACTCCTAAATGTAGGCAAATAAAATATTTATAAAAAGAATTAAATTCATGGATAAAACAAGGATCTGAACTATAATCTAAATGAGAAATTGCAAAAGAATCCAAAGAAGAATTTGGACAAGAACCAGTATTAGAATCTTAACAAGAATCTGAGCTGAAACTATATACTGCCAATGGTCTGAACTGAACTAGAATCAGAACTTGAATTTAACTCGATTTAGGACAAGAAACTGAACGCGAAACTGGACATTAATAAAAACTAGAATAACAACTATAATTTGGACGGGCATGTGAACTAAAAACTGAAGTAAGAAATTGAATTAGATTATGGATTAAGATCTGAACTTTAATCTGAACACCGATAAAATCTATCATAATCTGAATTATAATCTGGATTAACCTAAACTGAAAACCTAGAATTTGTACTTGATGAAGTTGTTTCTTCTTTTTCTCTCAGTGCATCTTTGGGAAAAAATCATCATAATCTTGTATTTACTTTAATAAAAAGAGTTAAATTAAAACAGCAAAACAGAGAACATAAGAATTAATATTAAACTTATTAACATTTTAAAAAACATTTACGCCTGCGCAGACGCTAACGCAGCGGCCAGTCACCACTTGGGTGAAAGAACATACAATAAAGAAAAGAATGTTGTTGTTCTTGGTTAACTGTTTGTTTTTGGCTACAAAAACAATAACAAAAATAAAAACAAAAACAACAAAACGTACGAATAAAATGTAACGAACTACACACGATTCGAACACAAACTTTCTTTAAGATACTCACACCTCTCACATACTAACTCCCTCCGCCAAAGACCAAGTGAGAGAGGCTTCATAAACACATGAGTGGAAGTGGAAGAATCGAATATTTAATAAATAAACAACACAAACAAACACACATAAATGATCGGTACAAGCACGTACTCTTTTTTGTTAGTAACACACACGCACGCACACTCGCTGTAAAGAACAATAACAACAACAAAAACAAGAAGAGTGTTACTATTCTTCTTCATGTTCAGGAGTTTAAAGTCAGTTTCGTTGATTAATAATTCAAAACCATGATTAACACAAGAACCACCACCAACAACAACAACAACAACAACTGCTCAGCAGCATTTCAACGTTTAACGTTAACTGAATTTTAAGCTAAAACCACAAGATCAACAATTACTGCTCTTTTAAGTCCAAGTGCGTAAAAATATGGGATTTGTTGGATGGCAGCGTTAAAATCAACGTTGACAGTATTTTGCCACACAAAAAGGTTATCACTAACGTGAGCAAACAGCTAACAGACGTCGCACTTCACAACGACACACGTTGGTATTCATAACGACAGCGACTGAAAGAAAGAAAAAAAGAAATGGACATTTGATTTTGAATGGAAAACAACCAACAAACAAACGGTTACGTTTAGTTTTATTAAAGACTTTCGCGTGAAAAGATGTTGGCAAAATTTTGAAAAATCATAAAATTTATTTAAAATTTTTGAAAAATAACAATAATTCAGAATTCCAGAATTAAAAAAAATAACAAAAAGAAAGAAAGGCCTCTCCTTAAGAAAGAAAGAAAAGTTCCACGAAATCCCCAGAAAAAAGTTAATTTACATAAAATAACCTTAATAAATGAAGCGACACCAACAATAACGATAAATCAAAGTGTTTTAAAACGAAAAAGAAGTTTATTAATAAAGTGTAAAATCAAGTGAAATTTTTTCAATAATTATAAACAACTAAAATTAAAAAAAAACAATAAAGAAAAATCTTTATAAAAATAAATTTTGAAATAATAACAATAATTTGAGATCACATAAAAACAATCACTACAACAAGAGCTTTACAAATCAATTTTCCTAAAAGACTAGGATTAAAGGAAAATTGCCGATAAATCTCATATTTAGAGAAAATTTTCGATAAATCTCCAATTTAGAGAAAATTTTCGATAAATCTCTCATTTAGAGAAAATTTTCGATAAATCTCTCAATTTAGAGAAAATTTTCGATAAATCTCCAATTTAGAGAAAATTTTCGATAAGTCTCCAATTTAGAGAAAATTTTCGATAAATCTCCAATTTAGAGAAAATTTTCGATAATCTCCAATTTAGAGAAAATTTTCGATAAATCTCCAATTTAGAGAAAATTTTCGATAATCTCAATTTAGAGAAAATTTTCGATAAATCTCTCATTTAGAGAAAATTTTCGATAAATCTCTCATTTAGAGAAAATTTTCGATAAATCTCTCATTTAGAGAAAATTTTCGATAAATCTCTCATTTAGAGAAAATTTTCGATAAATCTCTCATTTAGAGAAAATTTTCGATAAATCTCTCATTTAGAGAAAATTTTCGATAAATCTCTCATTTAGAGAAAATTTTCGATAAATCTCTCATTTAGAGAAAATTTTCGATAAATCTCTCATTTAGAGAAAATTTTCGATAAATCTCTCATTTAGAGAAAATTTTCGATAAATCTCTCATTTAGAGAAAATTTTCGATAAATCTCTCATTTAGAGAAAATTTTCGATAAATCTCTCATTTAGAGAAAATTTTCGATAAATCTCTCATTTAGAGAAAATTTTCGATAAATCTCTCATTTAGAGAAAATTTTCGATAAATCTCTCATTTAGAGAAAATTTTCGATAAATCTCCTATTTAGAGAAAATTTTCGATAAATCTCCTATTTAGAGAAAATTTTCGATAAATCTCCTATTTAGAGAAAATTTTCGATAAATCTCCTATTTAGAGAAAATTTTCGATAAATCTCTCATTTAGAGAAAACTTTCGATAAACCTCTCATTAAGAGAAAATTTTCGATAAACCTCTCATTAAGAGAAAATTTTCGATAAATCTCCAATTTAGAGAAAATTTTCGATAAATCTCCAATTTAGAGAAAATTTTCGATAAATCTCTCATTAAGAGAAAATTTTCGATAAATCTCCAATTTAGAGAAATTTTCGATAAATCTCCAATTTAGAGAAAATTTTCGATAAATCTCCAATTTAGAGAAAATTTTCGATAAATCTCCAATTTAGAGAAAATTTTCGATAAATCTCCAATTTAGAGAAAATTTTCGATAAATCTCCAATTTAGAGAAAATTTTCGATAAATCTCCAATTTAGAGAAAATTTTCGATAAATCTCCAATTTAGAGAAAATTTTCGATAAATCTCCAATTTAGAGAAAATTTTCGATAAATCTCCAATTTAGAAAAATTTTCGATAAATCTCCTATTTAGAGAAAATTTTCGATAAATCACCAATTTAGAGAATTAATTAAGCTAATTTTTAACGAAAATGCTACTTTTTTGCTAAAAATTTACTTAAAAATTAAGGTTGTAATTTTAAGCAGTTGATCACAGATTAAGGTTACTTTTAAACAAATGCAAAATTTACTCAATTACTGATATTTTTATACTTAAAATTAAGTCTAAAGTTATTTTTCCATTTCAGAAAGATTGTTTACTGGTAACAAGTTTTTAGAAAGCAAAGCACTTGAGCTTTTAAAAAAACTTTTTTGTTAATTTAAAAAGTTGAGTTTCCTTTTAAGAAAGTGAAACTTCTCTTACTTAGATTTTTAATTGCATACAGAAAAGAAAGCTTAAAAATCCTTCTATGAAAAGCTTTTTTTGCTTAAAAAAGTTTACAAGCTTGAAGAGAAAAAGTGCTTAAATTATTTTAGAAAATAAAGCTTTTCTTATTTTGTTATCTTTAACTTTTAAACAATTTTCTAATTTGTAAAAACTTTAACGTAAAATAGAATTATATTTTGGCGAAAGTTTCAATTAAGCTTGAGCTTTTAAAAGATTTTTTATAAAGACTTTTAAAAAGGTTTAGTAGAAGTAAGTTTTGAAGGAAAAAATATCATTTAAAATATATTTAAACGAATTTGAATTAAGCTCGTTACAATACTTAAAAGCTTTGTTATTTAACAGCTGAAAGTAAGCATTCTTAATAAAGCTTTTTATTAAAGATGAAATTTAAAATTTGATAAAATATTTGGAAAATATAGAACAAATTAGGAAATATTATTTTACTTATTAAAAGCTCCAAAATTTTAAAAAAGCTTTGGATGAAATTTGAGCTTTTTAAAAAGCTTTTGACTGAATCATAAAATAAAAATCTAGCGAAATATTCAAAAAAGCAACAAATTAAGGAAAATTGTTTAAAAAGCTAAAAGCTTGCTAATTATCGAAAGCTCTTGATGTAGAAATAATTTTAGCTTTTTTGCCTCGAACACCATTAACGGCATTTTGTAATATTATTTATAGTTTTGTATCTCAAACCTGCATGTTAAATAATAATTAAGACACAAAAAATGTTCAGGTGAAATATTTTTGCAAAAAAAAATAAAGAACCAGAATAACGCAAAAAATCAATAGCGTGACAAAAAATTGCCAACCAACAAAGTGGAATAAATAACAAAAGTAATTAACAACATTTAAGAATTCTTTAAAGAATAAAATCACCTTAACGCCAAACATTAGATGAAAAACGTGTTTGTTTAAAACTGTGATCTTGATTTAAAGTCCAAAACCAAATTCCAGTTATTTAAAGAGCAACAAACAAAATGCTGCATTTACAGAACATATTTTGTATTTTAATTATTTCCTGTATTTACATAACGTTGGCATTAAATGAACATGATATAAATATTCTTCCTGGTAAATATCATGCCTACAATCAAAATCATCAATATCATCCAAAAAAATTACATGCCAAAGGCCTAGATTCTATACCAACAACGGGACGACAAGAAAATCCCATCAAAACTTGGTTTGGTGTCTTTAATCGCAACAATTCAAAACCACAAACCAATGCAACAGCAACAGCAACGGCAGCAGCAGCGGCTAATGGAGCAAATCCAGCTGCAAATGTGGCACAGGATACCATATATGCCACAACATGTTCATGCAGGTAATTAAGAGTGTTTAAACTAAAATTACTTTAGAATATAGAGAAATAAATAGAAATTTGTGATTTTAAATGGAAAAAAATGGAAATGTTTGCTTCAATTCCACATGAGAAGTTAAGGAGGGTATATTTACTGATTTGATATGTTAATATTAAGTTATCAAGTACAGCTGTCTGCTTGTAATGTTCCCACGGTCATAATAATAACATGATTTAGATGAAATTTGGCCTGATGACTTCTAATTGTCTCTTTCAGATTTTTGTTTACAACCAAAAGCATTACTTGAGTTTCAAAAATGTGGCTAGCTGTACAGCTGTCTGTTTGTAACGTTGCCACGGTCACTATATTTAAACTAAATTTACAGCTATATTTCCTCCATCACAATATCAAGATACAATTATTACCATAACTCATAACATTCTCTGTCCATCAGTCCGTATTTCTGAATGGCAAGTCTCGGCTGTCCGTACAGCTGCCTGTTTGTAATATTCTCACGATCACATTAATGATGGAATGCAAAGAAATTTGATTAAATGCCTCCTACTGGTTCCTTTACTTAAAACCAGCTTCAACGCTTCGGTAGAAAAAAGACATAGAGTGATATTTTTATTAAAGTGAAATAAACATAACTAAGTGTTTTGAGGGTTAAAATTGAAATATTTCCTTAAATTCTCTTCAAGCAGACAAAGAGATCATATTCAATCTATTATTCCATATTTAAATCCAAGAAAATTTTATCCAAAATCCCCTAAAAGTGTCTGTCTGTTCAGCTGCCAGTACAGCTGCCTTCTAGTAATACTTCCTACAGCCACAGTAATAATGAGAATTCATTAATACATGACCATGTCGTTTGTTATAGAATCCTTCAGTCTCCCAGCTAAAACCAGAAAATTCAGTTAAGTAGAAATAGAATATAACAACCGCAAAGATAAATAAAAAACTAAGTGATTTTTACAATAACTAGTGAACAAATGTAAATGAAAATTAAACCAAAATATACACATGTATATCCTCCATTAGCATGTCCAAAAATATTAGAATCGGTACAGTAGAAAAAAGTTATACTTAAAAATGTGAAAGGAACTTTAATTGTCATTATACATTTTATCTAAGAAACAGTTAGTTTCACTAGTAAGTGTTTATTATAAGAGTATCTAAGAGATTCGCCTTCGCCCTTTATATCACTCTTACTTAGCATTTTCTTTTAGTGTAAAATCGTTTTTTTTAATAAAAGTTCTGGCCCATAAAAAATCAAATATATTTATTCTTTTCTCTTTAATGTTAACTTCTAAACGTAATTGTCATACCAAATATTATCATTTCATTTTATTTCATTCATTTCTTTCTTTTTCACCATTTCTTTCATTATTTTTCACCCACTTAATGTGTTTTGAATTTTAAAGCGAAATTCTTTAGAATAAAATAAAAAAACAATTTAAATACTTTTAAGGCGTCGCTGAGACACTTAAATATGTTATTTTTTATACATTACAAAACGTTTAAGAATTAATCATAAAAACGAGATTTTAACAATAAATAAAATTAAAAATATAAAGGAAAATTGCATACATTACTAGCAATTTAATGGTGAAATTTAGAAAAAAACTTTAATATGGGACAATTGAAAAAACAATTTATTTAGAGAAAATTTTCGATAAATCACCAATTTAGAGAAAATTTTCGATAAATCTCCAATTTAGAGAAAATTTTCGATAAATCTCCAATTTAGAGAAAATTTTCGATAAATCTCCAATTTAGAGAAAATTTTCGATAAATCTCCAATTTAGAGAAAATTTTCGATAAATCTCCTATTTAGAGAAAATTTTCGATAAATCTCCTATTTAGAGAAAATTTTCGATAAATCTCCAATTTAGAGAAAATTTTCGATAAATCTCCAATTAAGAGAAAATTTTCGATAAATCTCCAATTTAGAGAAAATTTTCGATAAATCTCCAATTTAGAGAAAATTTTCGATAAATCTCCAATTTAGAGAAAATTTTCGATAAAACTCCAATTTAGAGAAAATTTTCGATAAAACTCCTATTTAGAGAAAATTTTCGATAAATCTCCAATTTAGAGAAAATTTTCGATAAATCTCCAATTTAGAGAAAATTTTCGATAAATCTCCAATTTAGAGAAAATTTTCGATAAAACTCCTATTTAGAGAAAATTTTCGATAAATCTCCTATTTAGAGAAAATTTTCGATAAATCTCCTATTTAGAGAAAATTTACGATAAATCTCCAATTTAGAGAAAATTTTCGATAAATCTCCTATTTAGAGAAAATTTTCGATAAATCTCCTATTTAGAGAAAATTTTCGATAAATCTCCTATTCAGAGAAAATTTTCGATAAATCTCCTATTTAGAGAAAAATTTCGATAAATCTCCTATTTGGAGAAAATTTTCGATAAATCTCCTATTTGGAGAAAATTTTCGATAAATCTCCTATTTGGAGAAAATTTTCGATAAATCTCCTATTTGGAGAAAACTTTCGATAAATCTCCAATTTAGAGAAAATTTTCGATAAAACTCCTATTTAGAGAAAATTTTCGATAAATCTCCTATTTAGAGAAAATTTACGATAAATATCCAATTTAGAGAAAATTTTCGATAAATCTCCTATTTAGAGAAAATTTTCAATATATCTCCAATTTAGAGAAATTTCGATAAATCTCCAATTTAGAGAAAATTTTCGATAAATCTCCAATTTAGAGAAAATTTTCGATAAATCTCCTATTTAGAGAAAATTTTCGATAAATCTCCTATTTAGAGAAAATTTTCGATAAATCTCCTATTTAGAGAAAATTTTCGATAAATCTCCTATTTAGAGAAAATTTTCGATAAATCTCCTATTTAGAGAAAATTTTCGATAAATCTCCTATTTAGAGAAAATTTTCGATAAATCTCCAATTTAGAGAAAATTTTCGATAAATCTCCAATTTAGAGAAAATTTTCGATAAATCTCCTATTTAGAGAAAATTTTCGATAAATCTCCTATTCAGAGAAAATTTTCGATAAATCTCCTATTTAGAGAAAATTTCGATAAATCTCCTATTTGGAGAAAATTTTCGATAAATCTCCTATTTGGAGAAAATATTCGATAAATCTTATAATTATGGAAAATTTTACACAATTGTCAATAATTATTTTTATTTGTTTACAAATACTTCTTTTTATTTCTTTTAAGCTTTTTTCACTTTATATCTCTTGAGTTGTCTATTAAAAGTAAAAGTTATAAATTATCTTATTAAAATCTTGTGATAATAAAAATTTAATTTAATTAAAATAATTAAAATCTTTTTTCAACAATTAAATAATTACCAGAGATAAAAATAATAAAACTTTAATTAACTTCTTTAAAATTTCTCCTGAAAAACTAAAATAAGTAAATATTTAAAAAACCGGTTAATAATCCATTAAATATTTCCTAAATTACCCAAAAAAAAGATGCTGTTCAAATCTTTTTCATATAAAAATTATAACAACAAGAAAACAACTTTAATTCAGTATAACAACTTAACGAGTGATTGAAGAAAGTCCCAAATAAAAAACAAAAGAGTAAAAAAGGAATTTATTGTATTTTGTTGTGAAAAAGTTATAAAACAAAGAACTTTTGGAGAATTTCTTTTAAAACAAGATTTTTATATTAAAAATGTGTCTTTACTGTGATCTAAAACACTTTTAGCTGCCGAAATACCAGGTCATTTGAAAACAAAGAAAACGACTTTAATAAAAAGAAGATATTGATACAAACACATTTCAAATTTTAATAATCATTTTTTATTTTAGTCTTTTCTCCTTTTGAATGCTAATTTTATTTACATTTATTTTGCTGTTTTATTTTTGGCAATAAACAGTGGTTCTAAAGTGACATTATTTGGGAAAAATGGTTAAAATTAAGGAAAAAAATGAATCTAGCCAGAGGAAATCCAGTTAAGGTGGGATTTAAACCAAAATTATAGAAACTTCATATAAATTTTGATTGTCTAAAAAACCGTTAATACATGGCGATTAATAATGGTAGAGAAAATTTTAAACTAATGTTATTTGTGGTCAAAAATGCTTGAAGAACTTAAAATTTCTAATTTTTGGAGTTTTTATTGAAAAAATGAGGTTAATATTTGAACAGTAATAAAATTTAAACCAAAAATGTTATTCAAGTGAAATTTGAGTATTATAAACTTAATATGTTCTTGCTTCAGATGGTTAAAAATGTGTCCACTTTTTGTTATAAAAATACCCAAAATCCCCATTCCCATAAAAAGAAATTTAAAAAAATTTGTCTGTTACCATTAAAATTATCATTCTGTCGTTTTAATAGAATTTTGGCAGAAATTAATTTTTGGCATATTGAGCCCGTATAAACAGAGACAAAATTAAAGTGATTTAAATTCGATCTCGAGTTTACAATTTTAGAATTTAATTAAAAAAATCTATTTTTTTTTACAAAATTTTCATTACTGAAAAAATAAGGTTAATATTTGAACTTGAATTATATGAAAACAATTAATGTTATTTCAAAGAAATTTTAGAATGATATACACAAAGATGCTGTTATTTCAAAGAGTCTAAAACATGGCCACTTTTTGTTATACAAATACCCAAAATCGCCATTATTAAAAAACTTGTTGCAACATTTGCCTTTTTTGCATTGAAATAGCCACAATGACGTTATAAGGGGATTTCAGAGCAATTTTTTTTTCTGGGATCTAGAGTTAGTATATAAAGATATATAAATGAAGTCATTTAAAGTCGATCTAGGTTTCACAATTTGAAAATTCAACCCAAAAAATTACAAAATATAAATTTTTGCCGTTTTATTCCAAAAAAGAAGGTAATATTTGAATATCAATAAAATGTATACAAATAATGTTATTTATGTGAAATTTTGATATCATTTACCTAAGTATGTTTTTGCTCAATAAAATTAAAAATATGCCCACTTTTCTCATCAAAATACCCAAAAATTACCATTCCAAAAAATATTTTAAAAAAATTGCATTTTTTCCATTGAATTGATAACTGTGTCATTTTGAACATTTTCGACTAAATTATTTATGGCGGTGTTGAGGCCCTATATGGAGATATTTAATATATCAAATCTAATTTATAATCAATCCCATTTTTGTAATTTGGGATTTAAAAAAAAAAAACATTTTTTTTTTTTGAAAATGAACAAAATTTGGTTAAGGCTTTAAGGCATCTATCTATCTTTGCTTTATTTCCTTCGAACTTTAATCGCATGAATCTGCCTTCAAATTAGGGAGTTAAAAATATTCCCACTTTTTCTCATAAAAATACCCATTATTACCATCTCTATAAAAAGTGTTTTAAAATTAATCAAATTTCATTGAAGTTGTTAGTTTTAGGAGACTTTCGGTTGATTTTATTTTTGGTAGTGTTGAATTTACATATGGAGATATATAATTTAAGTTTTAGAGTTATAGAACTTTTCCAAAAACAGTCGATTTAAAACCTTAAAAAAACAACAACATAGAAATAAGGCTAAATTTGGAGCTCCACCTTATAAACCACCGACCAGCTAGAAACTTGAAATCTTTCAAATCATCTAGAAAACCTCTTAGCTTTAAATAAATGAAATCTAAAAGAAATATGTTCAACAGTTTAGAAGATATAGTATTTTTTCCAAAAAAAAATGTTTTATAAGCTCAAAGAGATCAACAGAAAAATAATGCCTAATTTGAAAGGCCACCTATTGCACTTCAGACCAGCTAGGAGCTTGATAACTTTAAAATAATTTCAAAAATATTTCTACTTTAACCATGTGAAATTTTAAATACATATCTCCAATGCTTTAAAAGTTATGCACTTATTTTCAGATATCGTTTTTAAACCTGAAAGTTGAAAAGCGAAATGGAACATAATTTGAAGTTCCAACTATTAACTCATAGACATGTTAGGGAGTTTAACTCTTTTATATCGTCTTAGAAATATTTCAGCTTAAATTATTCGAAAATCTGCTGCAATATTACCAAGAGTTTACAAGTTATGGAGTTATTTTCCAAAAATCGTTAAAAAAAAAACTACTCTAACTTTGAAAAGCCATCTAATAAACATCAGACTAGCTAGGGACTTGAACTCTTTCAAATCATCTTAGAAACATCACAACTATAATTACACGAAATTTTGATGTAATACTATTTATAGTTCAAAAGTTATAGAGTTTTTCCCAAAAAATCATTTTTTTAAATGTTTATGGAAGAAAGAAATGAAGCTAAGTTTGGAGTCCCTCCTTATAAACCCCAGACACTCTAGGAAATTGAACTCTTTCAAATCATCTCCAAGGTTCCTCGACTTTAATTTTGTGAAAGTTTAATAAAATAACTTTAATGGTTTAAAAGTTATAGAATTATTTCCAAAAAGAATTGAAATCACAAAAAAAACAACAGATAAATAAGGCTTAATTTAAAAGGCCACCTATTAAACCACAGACCAGCTAGGAGCTTGAACTCTCTCATATCATCTCTTAAACATCTTTTTTTTAATTAAATGAAATCTAAATAAAATATCTCCTATCGTTTTGAAGTTATAGAGTTATTTTCCAAAAAATATGTATTTTAAAATAACAAAAAAGGCTTTCTTTGGAGGCCAACCCATTGTCCGCGGGATCAGCTAGGAAAGAGTTCAACTCTTTCAATTCTTTTAAAAAATATTTCAGTTTCAATTATGTGAAATTTTGCAGTATTATCTTTAATGGTTTAAGAGTTATAAAATTATTTCCCAAAAACCATTTTGAAACCAATTTTTAACCATGAAATGAGGAGGGTACTTAATTTCTATTGCTCTCAGCCTTAATTTGGCTACAATTAAAGATTATTTAATTATTTTCTTTTTCTTTAAAGTTGTTATTTTCTTAAAAATAGTTTTTTCTTTAAAAATGTATTATATTCTTTAAAAACTGTTATTTTCTTTTAAAATCCCCATTTTCAGTTAAAATCTTATTTTATTCTTATTTTTTTTTTCTTTCTTTTTCCAAAAATATGATTCATATTATGTGATTCTTCAATAAAATTCATATAAACAATACAAAATGAAAAACAATATAATAAAATATGAATAAATTTTAAACATTCCCAAAATACACTCTTTTTTACTCCACAACAACAAGAAGAATCTGTGTCATTGGCCTTAAATGAATAATAAAAACAAAAAATCAACTTAAATCAATTTTAAAATTTTTTTATTGATATAAATTTGGTTTTCTTTTATTGTGAAGTTGGAAAAAAAAAAACAAATGGCCAAAATAATATGTGGATTAAGGCTAAAAGGCAGTAAATAAAAGTGGGGCTAGTTAAGGCGTAAAGAATTGAGGTTTCTTTTTTTGAAAAGAAAAATAATAAAAGAATTTAAACATTTTAAAGGGAATTTAACAAGACGGAATCATGAATAATAAATAAAGTTCTTTTCCATAATTTCCAGCATTTTCGCCTTTAAAGAGAAAATATTAGAAAAATATTTTTTTTTAGTTATCAAACAACAAAAAAAAAACTGGTCTCCATCATCATCAGCTTCAAGTGTCAGTAAAATGAATAAAAATTGCGTAATAAGTTCCCAATCCGCCTTTTCGCTCTATAACCAATTTGAGGCATTTGATGACGTTGAAAAAATGTTTCTCCTTTAATTCTTGTTTTCATCTTCATGTTCTTGTGATTTAGTATTTTTTTTCATAAAACTTTCAATAAGGTTGATGCAACAGACAGTTATGTTGCATATTTATTTATGCAACAGCAACATCTTTAAAAAGGAAGAAGAAGAAGATGATAGAAAAAAAGGTAACTTATTTTATGACTTGATTTATTGAAGTGAATTGACACATTCACACAAGAAACTGGAGAGGGGATAAGAGAGGAGTTGAATAGGAAATAATATGGGATAAGAAAAATAACAAGTTTTTTTTGTTGCTTCTAAAATTATGAGAACTGGAATTATGATTAATTCTGGAATTGTGCGTGAGAAACGGGAAATGCGATTTTTTGTTTTTAATTAAGAGAATTGCAACCTAAATGTGTGATGCTTTAATAAGACTTGAGAAAATTTTTAAAACAACTAAAAATGTCTCATAATTGAGGACAAATCTGGACTTAAGTAGAGTCCTCAGGTGGACCATTATTGAACCATTATCTCACCTTAATTAAAGTTCACAAATAAAGCTTAAATTCAGCATACGATTGAAGTAAAATCTCAGCTAAAAAATCTTTAAAATAAGTATATAAATGAAGTTGTATTCTCGCTTTTCGAGAACTTTAGGAAAAAAATGAGATCTAAGCCTGTTTTCGACACAATAAACTTTGACAAATATCAAGATCTAGACTTAAATCACTTTCAAAACAAACGGTTTTTCAAACGAAGAATCGACCTAATTAAAATCAACAAATTAAAACATTTTTTTTTTGGTCAGCATTTACGAATAGCTGACCAAAAAAGGGAGATATAATTTTAATTGACTATCAAAATTGGTTATTTTTTGCGACCAACAACTCTGCCTAATTGTGGAACGAAATTTTGACCGAAAACCCTTCATGATTGAAGTGAAAAACTAAATAATTTGTATAAACTTTAAACGTTAAATATTATCACAATAGACAAATGATTGAAAGAATTTTTTTTGTTACCTAAGTCCATGATTGAACTAAAATTCGGGTAAACCAAATGCGTATGATTGATGCTTGTTGATACCTCAATAAAGATTCATCAATTATCTACATTAAATTAAAAAATTTTTAATTATTTTGAATTTTAAGATCTTATGATTGAACGCAAAATTTGACTGAATAAAAAATCATGATTATGCTGAAATTTATTTTATTGGAAAGTAAATCATTGACATTTAAATATGAGTTAAGAAAAACAAAACTTCATTAAAATTTATTGAAGTATGAACCTGATTGATATCAAAATTTTATAAAATATTTTCATTTAAATTTCAAAAGACCCATGATTGAAGACAAAATATGATTGAATAGAAAGCCATGATTGAACAAAGGTTAGGCCATGCGTAAGAGCAGAAATAAAGCTTAAATTTGACTTAAAAAAGTTTTAAATTTATTGAAGTACGTATATGATTGAAACTGTTAAAAAATGTTTTTAATATAAATTCAATAGTAAAAAATTAACAAAATAACTTCATGATTGAGGGGAAAAATTCGATATAAACAAACAATATGATTCAGCACAAACTTGGGGTATTAGCAAGCATATGCTTGAAGATTAAATGTAGCGCAATTGAACCTTAAATTTATTAAAATACGTGGTGGTTTTATGAAAAAAATATATATAAATAATTTTTATTCAAATTTTACAAGACTTATGATTGAAGTCAAAATTTGACTTAATAAAAGAGCATGATTGAGACAAAATTTGAGTAATTAGATTTATTAAGATTTATTTTAATTTTTGGTGAAGTACGACAAAGATTGATATCAAAATGTTATACTTTTTTATAAGGAGAAGTTAACAGAGTCATGATTGAAACCAAAATGTTACTTAATAGAGAATCATGATTGAACCAAGAAATACGTAATTAGAAAGATAATGATTGACGTTTTATTTAGATTCAATACAATAACAAATTTTTGTTGAAGTACGTGGAGGACTGATAATTACATTTTATAAATTATTTTCAAGGAAAATTTTAAAGACTAAAGATTGAAGTCAAAATATGACTTAATAGAGAAGCATGCTTGAAATAAAATAAGAGAATTTAGAAAGTGAAGGTTTTCTTTTTATTTGTAGTTCAAAAATAATAACAAAATTTGAAGTACGAAAAAGATTGATGACAAACATTTATAAATTATTTTTAAGAAAAATTTTAAAGTCACATGATTGAAGTAAAATTTTTACTTTATAGAATATCAAGAATGAGCTGAAACTTAAGTTGTAAGAAAGTAAGCGATTGATGTTTTATTACAACTCCATATTGATAAAAAGAATTGTAGTAGTACGAGAAGGTTTGTTGTCATAATTTTATAAATTCTTTTCTTTAATAAAATATTTTTTATACTTCATGATTGAAATAAAATCTAAGTATTAAGAAAGTGAGATATTGATATTTAATCGTGAGTCAATAATAATTAAAAATTTTGGTTTAAGTTCGAGCAAGATTGATAACAAAATTCATAAACCCTTTTTAAAAAAATGTTAAACTCTAATGAATAAAGTCGAAATTTGGCTTATTGGGAAGACTTGATTGAGCTGAAACTTGGCAGATTTAAGGACATGTGATCATTCTTTAAAATTAGCCTTAATTAGGTCTCAAAATTCTTGAAGTATGAATATGATTGATGACAAAATCTCATTTATTGTTTTCAATATAATATTTCAAAAACATATGATTGAAGTCAAAATTTGACTTGATAAAAAACCACAATTGAGCTGAAACTTTACAGATTCAAAGACATAATATCAATTTTTAAAATTAGCCTTAATAAAGTCTCAAAAGTGTTGTAGTATGAACATGATTGATGAAAAATTTGTAGAAGAATTATTTTTCTGTAATGCCAACAAATATGTATCAATTTGTATGATCTTTGGCCAATGACTTTCACATTTAAGAGATCATGAAAATTGATTTGATATTTTTCAGAAGAAAAATTTTTAAATTTTAGCGAATTTTCTTGGCCTTATGCCAGACAAAAGCAATTCCAAAAGCAAAAAATCACAAATATTTTTCAAAATGTTAAAACCAATTTAATTCAAAAATATTCATGTCATAAATTTATTTAAAACAAATTATTAATCTCTCTCTCTCCCTCTCTCTTTCTAGATGCGGTGAACGGAATGATGAATCACGTATTGTGGGCGGCACCACCACCGGCGTCAGTGAATATCCCTGGATGGCACGCTTAAGTTATTTCAATCGTTTCTATTGTGGTGGCACTCTCATCAATGATCGTTATGTTTTGACAGCGGCCCACTGTGTCAAAGGATTTATGTGGTTTATGATTAAGGTCACATTTGGTGAACACGATCGTTGTAATGATAAAGAGCGTCCCGAAACCAGATTTGTACTAAGAGCTTTTACCCAGAAATTTAGTTTCTCTAACTTTGACAATGACATTGCACTTCTCCGTCTAAATGATCGTGTTCCAATTACCAGCTTTATAAGACCCATTTGTTTACCTCGTAATCAGGATAGAAATGAATTATTTGTGGGCACCAAAGGTATAGCTACCGGTTGGGGTACCTTAAAAGAAGATGGTAAACCTTCCTGTCTGCTACAAGAAGTTGAAGTCCCCGTTCTCGATAATGAAACTTGTGTGGCTCAAACGAATTATACTCAAAAAATGATTACGAAAAATATGATGTGTGCTGGTTATCCCGGCAAAGGAGAACGTGATAGTTGTCAGGGTGACTCTGGAGGACCCTTAGTGCGTTTGCGTCCCGATGATAAACGTTATGAACAAATTGGTATTGTCTCTTGGGGTAATGGTTGTGCCCGACCTAATTATCCCGGGGTTTATACGAGAGTAACTAAATATTTGGATTGGATTGTACAAAATTCTAGAGATGGTTGTTTTTGTGAGGACACATTTTAGGGCTGGGAACCAGAGATCAGTGATGATCAGAGGAGAGTTAAGGAGAACTTAGTTTTAATTAAATTAAAGTTTTTCATTTTAGTGTTTAAAGTCATAATTATGCCAATTTATTTAAGATTAGAGTTAAAAGCAAAATATTATTTTTAATTTAAATTTCATTTCCTTTCATTTACAATGGCAACACTGGTAATTTGTATATGTATTTATTGCCTTAAAATAATTTAGGTTTTAATACTTTTTTTAATCATTTATATTAGAATAAAATTAAAATAAAGATTAAATTAAATTAATTAAAAAAATAGTTTTAATTTGGAATTGATTTAAGGATAAACTAGTCTGCAATGTGGACCAGAAACTAGTCCATTAACTAGACTATAATCGAATCTATTATTCAGATTTTATCTAATCTAAAAGACCGTACTACGTCTGGTCTTAAAGATTTTACTTTAAATAAAAATCTTTAATTAAAGTCATTTTCTTCTTAATTTATTTCTTTCCATCTAAATTAGAATGAAATCAATCTCACGTTCTGGCAATTTTAAATGAATTATTTCCCATTAATAAAAATTATTTAATTTGCAATAAAATTTTTAAAATTATTAAATAATTTAACAATTATTACGGTAGTTTTACCTCTCCTACACCAGACTCTTCATCCAACCATGATGATGATCTTCATTTTCATCATAAAACACGTACAAAATAATTTTTATTTAATTATTTTTAAACATTTTGCTTAAATTTGTTGCTACAAAAAATATTAGATTCTCTTATCGCTAATTTCATCTTCATTTTAAAGCATTTTTCCGTTTTTTTAATATAAAAAAGCTATAAAACACAACAATAACAAATGTTTACAAGGCAAAAATTTGTAAAAGCAATTTTTTTTCATTTAAAAAGCGAATAAAATAAAAAAAACTGCATCTGAAAGATCTAAACGAAAAAAGCACAATAATTTTATTATCAGTAAATTGTGTGATAACAACTGTTATTGTTGTTATTGTGTTGTGTTTAAAGCATTATAACGGTGAATGAGAAATATTGTGGAGGGAAGAGAGAGAGAGAAAGTAATGTGGAGTATATAACGAGAAGAGAATCAAGTTTTGTGAGCATTTTTAACATGACGTAAACAATTAACACTTTAAAGAAAATTTAAGACTTTATCAAGACTTAACCTTAACTTGATAGCCACGACTACTGAACTGGAACTTAACTGCAGCTGAATTAGAACTGAACTGGAACTGAACTAGAACCGGACTAAAACTGAGCTAAAACTAAAACCGGAACCGTAAAGTCAAAAATAGAATCAGAACTGTAATCAGATTTAAAATCAAAACAAGAATCAGAAATAAATCAGATCTAAAATCAGAATAAGAATCAGAACTAAAACTGAAAATAACTGCAAAAAAGGCTATTTTGAAGTACTACAGCTTAGAGGTTGTATCTTGCCTCTCTTTCCAACAATTCTCCAAGTAGCACCTGCATTGACAACAAGTTTTAAGACTTTAAACCAAGTTAATATATATTACAATATCAAACCTCTATATTTTAGAAACCCATTTAAAATATATTTTTTTGGAACCAAAGTCTTAACGCTTAACTTATTTTATAACTATATCCTAAATTTTATCGAAATCGATGTAAAGGCTTAGAAGATATAGCGATTTTTCGAAAACCTTCTATTCTACTCATTAAATTTGTTTATGCTCTTTTGAAATCTCTTTACTCTCTTAAGGGTTAAATGTTTTTTTTTATAGTTTTAAGCAGCATCCATTTATATGTCATTGTAGTGGTATACAATATAACAACAACAAGGCAAACATTACTCATTTATTGACAAAAAAAAACAACAATAACAACAACGACAGAATCATTATTAAACAAAACAACTGTAAATTTAATGTTAAAGAAGCAACAACAATAACTATAAAACCGCTACTGCATTTTGATCTCTCTCACTCTCGCTCTCTCAGTTTTTAATTAATTTTTTAAAGAAACAAAAGAGTGGAAAAATTGATTGTTGTTGTTGTTTGTTATTAATAATTAATTGTGTTGCATTTTTTTATTTTACGTAAACATTAAAAAAACACATTTTATCTCTCGCTGGTTGTTGTTATTGTTTTTGTTGTGTAAACAAAAATAAGTTACACACATACACACACACACACTATTGAAAAAACTCTTTAAGATTTTTTTTAGAAAACAACGTGTTTTTTATACCCTACACCCCCGTAGGGTGTTGGGTATTATGCGTTTGTGTTGATTTTGTAACATACAGAAAAAATGACGTTATTACCACCTTTAAGTACACGATTTGATTCCGAATCACTTTCTAAGTAAATTTAAAGATGTCCTTCTGTCCGTTTATCTTTCTGTCCGTCCGTGTAAACATTGTGAACACTCTACAGGTCGCAGATAGATGGTCTGAACTAATTACATGCAGAGTCGCCAAAAAGATTGTGGTCAAATTGAAAATCTTCTTTCAATCGAGACAACTCCTGATTCATAGTCGCTGGGTTATATCTAGGATATTGATAGTAACCACGGGTAACTGTGTGGGCATGTACATAGACTTGGATTACCCTTTAATGAAAATTGTTTTTGAAAACCCGGCATTGGTAATCAAAAGCAATTGATACCTGGGGAAATATATACTAGAAACTGAATGACCTACTTACATACCTTTCGAAGACGGAATGGATCTAGTACTTCCACCTAGTGAAGTACATGTCAGGGTCATTTCAATTCTTATTGACAGTTGATGATCGTGATGAATCTTACCTAACACGGGTCACAATTTTTTGAGATATCTGGATAAAATTGGGTACATATTATTATTTAGGCGCAATAATGAAACCTATTGAAAATGGTCATGTTGGGTGCAATATTTCAGGTACCTGCGATACAAATGTCCCCCGGTATATAAAGCGATTTTAACGTAATTTGATTTTAACGTAATTTGACGAAAATAAGTCTTATAATATTCTAAACTGATGTACCAAATTATGCGAGGATCGATCCAATACTTCTTCCATTAAAGACCCCTTCTAAATATCACTTTTAGGGGCATAAATCTCACATATACGATGGTATTGCATTAAAAGTTGGTCAAATTAACATAAATATAATCTAAAATCTATATTCGAAATTATACGAGGGTCAGTCTATAATCCTTTTAAACCCTTTACAAAATTTCACTTTAAAACGCATAAATTTCACATGAATATTAGTTTCACAATAATGTACTGTACACTTAAGAATAAATCAGATATTAAAATTATGCGAGGGTCGTTCATTACTTATTCGTGACTACTAACTTTGTGGTGTAGGGTATCATATAGTCGGTCTAGACCGACTATAACATTTTTACTTGATTTTTGTTTTCTTGTCGCAGGTGGAAAGTTTTACTTACTTTTCTCAGAGGGGGTGAAAGGTGAATTTTATCACTTTTTAAAGGGGAATTTTTGGAAAACGTTAGTTTATGTGAATGAAGTGCAATTTTTAAAATTTAAAACTCTTTAAATGGAAAAACTTTTAACTTTAAACAAATTTTCTCTCTCTCTCTCTCTCTCTCTTTTTAGATTTTTTCGCTCATTAACAATTTTTTTAAGAAAACTTGTGCAAATTCATGTAAATTTGTTGTTGTTGTAAATTTTTTTTAAAAAATTACACGTTGCAACATTGTTAACAAAAAGTTGCAGCAACAACAGTTTTTTTATTTTTGCCACGATTTTTTCAAAAATTCACTTATTTTGTTTCATTCACTCTTTTTTCACAAACTTTTACTTGTTGATTCACTTTATTTACTTTATTTCAATTTATTTATATTTTTTTTTTATTTATTTATATTTTTTTAAACAACAACTTTTATTTATATTTTTATTTATTTTTAAATTTAACACTTTATTTTTTATAAAAAACACTTTAATTCTTTTTTGAACTCAAATTTTTCAAAATATTTTTTTATAAAAAACTTTATTTATTTTTACAAATTTTTTTTAAAAATTCATGTATTTTTTACGAATTTTTCATTAAAAAATTTTATTTATTATTTATATATTTTTTTCAACACCGCGCTCTTCACCCATTGAATGTTTGTTGTACTCTCACTAATAACGTCTATGGGCCGTTTCAATCCGCCTGCTTGCTGATCAGATTTTTTTGCCGTTGATCGTAGTCACAGTGTTGTGGAGTGTTGTTGTTGTATAATTTTATTTTCCATGCTTCTTATTGTTGTTGCTGTTGTAGCTACAAAAAGTTTTCGTTGTAGCATTGTATTCGCTTGGCTGCTGTAGCTGTTTGGAGACGAATCTCGCTCATCAAAAAACAACAAAAATACAAATTTTATAAAAAAGTTTTTGGTGCTTTTTTCAAAAAAAGTACCCTACTGACAATCTATTGAACCACGACTATATCATAGTCTAGCTTAAAGGACTATATGGAAGACTATTTAACTAGACTATAGTCTATTCTAAATTAAAGTCTTCTCAAAATACTAAAAAATAGTATATTTTAGAGACCACACAATAGCCTATTTAATGGATTAGATTTAAGACTATTTAATAGTCTAAATTATAGATTATTTAAAAGACTAGACATAGTTATTTATCATATTAAGTATTAGTCCATTTTATAGAGCAAAAAATAGTCTATTTAATAGAATAGCTTATGGTAAACTTTATAGACTAAATTATAGTTTATTTTATCGACTAAATTGCAATTTATTTAGTAGATTATAGTCTATTTAATAAACTAGTTTTTAGTCTTTTTACCATGCTAGGTGATAGTCTATTTAATAAACTACATTATAGTCTTTTAAATAAACGAGATTTTAGAATATTAAATAAACCTTATTGTAGTCTATCTAGTGTACTAGATTGTAGTCTACTTAATATACTAACTTAAACTTATGTTTTATTTAATAGACTTAATAATAAATAGTCTACTTATTAGACTATATTAAATTCTGTTTAAAAGCCGATATTATAGTATATTCAGTAGACAAAATTTTCGTCTATTTAATAAATAAAATTATAGTCCATTTAGTAGACCAGATTATAGTCATTTAAAAATACTATACTTTAGTCTATTTAACAGACTTGGTCATAGTCTATTAAATAGAGTGGAAGCTACACCACTTAACTGACCACAAACAACTCCACTTAACTGACCAAAAACTAGTTTATGAAATATCTGTTAAACAGACTATAATCTAGTTTATTAAGTAGACTATAATCTTCCAAATAGACTACAATCTAATCTTTTAAATAGTTTCTTAAATATTAAATAGACTACAATTTAGTTTAGTTAAATAGACTATAACTGAACTAAAACTGAACTTAAACTGAAGCAGAACTTAACAATAATCTGGTCTATTAAATAGTCTTTTATTTAATCTATTAAGTAGACTATATAGTCTATAAACTAGACTATTATCTATTACATTAAATAGACAAAAATCTAGTTTATTAAATAGACTATAATATGTTCCATTATTTAGACTATTTTCACGTTTGTTACATATTTTTACGGTAGCATACTTCCTTAGTCACTGCTGCTTCTTTTTAATACTTTATTATCGAGCTGTCAATAACAGTTTAATGTGTTTTTAGTTCAAGTGAATTTTCGTATTTTGTTTTTGTTTGTATCTCTTAAATGTCATCTGTATTTAGTCTTGATACTTTAGAGAGCAATACAAATTTGCTTAAATTTTAGTATTTTCGATTTTAATGGGTTTTTTTTGTTATTTTCATGTGTGAGATGCGAGTTGTAGTTCTCTAAATACAGTTGTTTTATTATTAATATTTTTATTGATATTTTAAGCTAAAAAATTTAAAAGATTTTAAACAATAAAATAAAATTTTATTGGACAAAAAATTTGGATTTTTTTTTTTGTAACCAGATTTACAATAAAAAAATTTGATGAATATTTAAATAACAGTGAAAGCTCTAGAAGATGGAGGTAGATTTGAATAAAATATTTTTAAAAGCTTAAATTTTAAATCTTCTTAAGCTTTTAAGTTTAATGAGAGCTTTCAAGAGCTTTTCTATTACCTTTGTAAAGTTTCCCTTTTTTCTAGATTTTACTATATTTTTCTAACTTCACCTTTTAACTATTTCCACCGACCACCCCCCTGTTTTGATTTCGTTGTTAAGCATCTTAAAACGACTTCTGCTTTTAAGTGTTTTAATTAAAAACACGTTTTCATTAATTTTATTTGTTATTGTTGTTGTAGTTGTTTATGTCTTTTATTTTATCTCAATTTAATCATTTTAAATTTGCTCTCTGGGTTAAAGATTATACAAGAAGAAAGAAGCTTCAACCTCTTGTACTCTAAACTTTACTTTCATTTTCGTTTTGCTGCTTAAACTATAAATAAAAGCTTTTTTTGTTACGTGTTTTTTAAGCTTTTTTTTAAATTTTCATGTTTATAGCTTAACATGCACATTTAAATGTATGTGAATGTGTTTGTGTGTGTGAGTGTGTTTTTAACTACAGTTTATTGTTTCAAGTTTTCAGTTGTGAAAATTTTGTGAGTTTTTTTTTTTTGGATCTAAAAAAGTAACAATTGTTTGAATAATAAACTTCCTGCTTTTAAAAACGAATCAAGTTAATAACAGTGAAGGGCAAAAATTGGTCATAATTAAAAAAAATAAACGAAATCATATTATTTTCCTTATTTATTTGACCAATATAGTCTATTAATAGACTAGCTTATAGTCTATTTTAATAGACTAGCTTATAGTCTATTTTAATAGACTAGCTTATAGTCTATTTTAATAGACTAGCTTATAGTCTATTTTAATAGACTAGCTTATAGTCTATTTTAATAGACTAGCTTATAGTCTATTTTAATAGACTAGCTTATAGTCTATTTTAATAGACTAGCTTATAGTCTATTTTAATAGACTAGCTTATAGTCTATTTTAATAGACTAGCTTATAGTCTATTTTAATAGACTAGCTTATAGTCTATTTTAATAGACTAGCTTATAGTCTATTTTAATAGACTAGCTTATAGTCTATTTAATAGACTAGCTATCTATAGTAAAGCTAGCTTATAGTCTATTTTAATAGACTAGCTTATAGTCTATTTTAATAGACTAGCTTCTAGTCTATTTTAATAGACTAGCTTCTAGTCTATTTTAATCTATCTATATTTAATAGAGCTTCTAGTCTATTTTAATAGACTAGCTTCTAGTCTTAATAGACTAGCTTCTAGTCTATTTTAATAGACTAGCTTCTAGTCTATTTTAATAGACTAGCTTCTAGCTTTTTATTTATAGACTAGCTTCTAGTTATTTTAATAGACTAGCTTATAGTCTATTTTAATAGACTAGCTTCTAGTCTATTTTAAATAGACTAGCTTAATAGTCTATTTTAATATAGACTAGCTTATAAGTCTATTTTAATAGACTAGTCTTATAGTTATTTTAATAGACTAGCTTATAGTCTATTTTAATAGACTAGCTTATAGTCTTTTTTAATAGACAAAAGCTTATAGTATATTTTAATAGACTAGCTTATAGTCTAATTTTTAAAAGACTAGCTTATAGTCTATTCTTAATCTAGACTAGTATATCTATTTCTAATAGATAGCTTATAGTCTATTTAAAAAGACTAGCTTATAGTCTATTTATTAATAGACTAGCTTATAGTCTATTTTAATAGACTAGCTTATAGTCTATTTTTAATAGACTAGCTTATAGTCTATTTTAATAGACTAGCTTATAGTCTATTTTAATAGACTAGCTTATAGTCTATTTTAATAGACTAGCTTATAGTCTATTTTAATAGACTAGCTTATAGTCTATTTAATAGACTAGCTTATAGTCTATTTTAATAGACTAGCTTATAGTCTATTTTAATAGACTAGCTTATAGTCTATTTTAATAGACTAGCTTATAGTCTATTTTAATAGACTAGCTTATAGTCTATTTTAATAGACTAGCTTTAGTCTATTTTAATAGACTAGCTTATAGTCTATTTTAATAGACTAGCTTATAGTCTATTTTAATAGACTAGCTTATAGTCTATTTAATAGACTAGCTTTAGTCTATTTTATAGACTAGCTTATAGTCTATTTTAATAGACTAGCTTCTAGTCTATTTAATAGACTAGCTTATAGTCTATTTTAATAGACTAGCTTATAGTCTATTTTAATAGACTAGCTTATAGTCTATTTTAATAGACTAGCTTATAGTCTATTTTAATAGACTAGCTTATAGTCTATTTTAATAGACTAGCTTATAGTCCTATTTTAATAGACTAGCTTATAGTCTATTTTAATAGACTAGCTTATAGTCTATTTTAATAGACTAGCTTATAGTCTATTTTAATAGACTGCTAAGTCTATTTTATAGACTAGCTATAGTCTATTTTAATAGACTAGCTTATAGTCTATTTTAATAGACTAGTTATAGTCTATTTAATAGACTAGCTTATAGTCTATTTTAATAGACTAGCTTCTAGTCTATTTTAATAGACTAGCTTCTAGTCTATTTTAATAGACTAGCTCTAGTCCTATTTTAATAGACTAGCTTCTAGTCTATTTTAATAGACTAGCTTCTAGTCTATTTAATAGACTAGCTCTAGTCTATTTTAATAGACTAGCTTCTAGTCTATTTTAATAGACTAGCTTATAGTCTATTTTAATAGACTAGCTTCTAGTCTATTTTAATAGACTAGCTTTAGTCTATTTTAATAGACTAGCTTCTAGTCTATTTTAATAGACTAGCTTATAGTCTATTTTAATAGACTAGCTTTAGTCTATTTTAATAGACTAGCTTCTAGTCTATTTTAATAGACTAGCTTATAGTCTATTTTAATAGACTAGCTTATAGTCTATTTTAATAGACTAGCTTATAGTCTATTTTAATAGACTAGCTTATAGTCTATTTTAATAGACTAGCTTCTAGTCTATTTTAATAGACTAGCTTATAGTCTATTTTAATAGACTAGCTTCTAGTCTATTTTAATAGACTAGCTTATAGTCTATTTTAATAGACTAGCTTCTAGTCTATTTAAGTATGTATTATTTAATATGCTAATGGAGTAGTAAAAAAGCGTTAATTGGCGAATCGCTAATTAAAAAAAACACTTTATAAGTTGAGTATAAAACACCCAAAACAAGTGTGATTAATTTAAAAACATTAATTCAAATAAATCGCTTTTAAATAAAGGAAATGAAAAAGCGCTTATATGAAAAAGACGCTATCTAATGTTTTAATAGCTAATATAATGTTTTTAACTTAAGGAGCATCTCTCCCAGAAATCCTCTTATTTCACCAAAAACGAAATGTAACACATTCTTTCAAATTGATTTTACTTTCAATCGCTTTTAGATTTACTCTACATCTAACAATAGTCTTCTTCATTTAGCAAAGACAAATAAAAACGCAAAAATTTCTAGTTGAGATATAAACCAACGTTTTTTAAAGTCTCAATATACTACTTTTTGGTGCAACTGTAATAACAAGGGTTAAATAAAGAAGAACATCATCTAAGCTTATTTAAATGCCGGCGTCATTTATTGACTTAATTAGACGTCAAAAAATGATGTCGTCTAAGTTGATTTTATGGCTGGCACCATCTTTATGTCAAAAACAAAAGTTTTGTGGGAGAAAGTATACGTCTTATAGCAGAGACAGCAACCTGATAAAGATTTATTAAAATCATAATTAAATTTTTAAAAGTTTCAGGTTATGTACAAAATCCCTCTTCTCTGTTGTTATCCTAATTTTGTTCTAAAAAAAATCTGAAAAAATTAAAAAAATAAATAAATTTATTTATTAATTTAAATTTAATTCCCTCCAACAAAAAACTATTCAAAATTCTAACAGATTTTTACCAACAAATTACTTATTTTCAATACGCCGTTAAAAATAACACGTTTCTAACATACAGAGACCGTTGATTATAACTTTGTTGCCGAGTAGAATGATAACTGCCGCCGATGACTTTATATCAGTGACACTGTAATTAAACAGCTGTTAACCCCAATATTTTTTGTAAACAAACGCTGAAATGACTACGAATTTTGTAGAAAAAGGCGCCAGTCAGGAAAATAAAAATTATTTTAACTTTATTAAATGGCACTGGGTATATTTTTGAAGTGGAGGGTAAGTTAACTCTCTAATCAATCAAAATAATTTAAATTTTTACTAGAAATTTCCGAACCAACAGATTACATGAAGTTAAGAAAACAGCACCGCATAGTGGGCGCTTTGGTGGGCACTTGTACCACTCGAGGATGGTCGGCCAATGACTGTAGTAAGTTATGGAAATAAGCAATATTTTATTATTTTAATAGAGAACTTTTAAAACAAAATTCCAGCCATGCCCGTGGAATTAACACCTCTAGAAAACAAGACTTTTGGTGGAGCAGAATATAGCCATTTTGGTATCCAAAAGGGAACAATTGTTGAAAACTTTAGGGCAAGATGAATTGGAAAAATATCAACAACAATTTGATATAAGAATAAACAACAAGAGGATCACCTAAGGAGGAAAAAGTTAAAGAATCTGAAAGAAATATGGAGAAAATTATGGCAGGAAAAAGGAAGAAATTAATAAAACAAGGAGTAAAAGAGAAAGGTAAATTAAGGTAATAAAGACTTATTGCTCAAATTTAGTTTAACTCTAGTTCAGTTCTAGTTTATTTCTAGTTCAATTCTTCAAAATTTCAATTCTGAACCTTTGCTCTTAGTTCTAGTTTCGTTTTAGAGTAGTTCTAGTTACTAGTTCAGATCTATTTCAGTTTCTGTTCTAAAGTATCATTAAGGCTAAATGATTACTATCAGCCTACGGTCAAAGATTGCTGCCATCAAAAGGGAGCTTAACTGGCTTATATAAAATCGGATATTAGAAGATAACAGAATTTTAACGTACAGCAAAAAGGACATCAGATATGATCAGATGTTTATATAACATCGATATTAACTACTGAATACCAATAGTAAGACATTCGGTACTTAGGCAGATTAGTATTCATGGTCACAGTCATTATTTCTGAACTGAAATTACAGATGGTCTAGCCAGACATGCTGAAATGCTTAGTGATGTATACATCGAGGAGGAACTGAGTTAACCTGTAAGACTTGCCGTTTTATATGGCCTAGATACTACATTTGAAGGACTAGACAGTTATACGCTTTCAATAGGATTTTGGTGCAGATTATTATTGGACACTGTATTTCTGGGAGTCCATGCGTGAAAGATTGGTTCTGCTTACAGTAGCTTTTAACGCAATTTTCATCACACACTAGAGGCAGAGATAGTTTTTTAATTATTGTGTCACTTATTAGTCCCACACCAGTTCCAGTTTGATTCTAATTCAGTACCAATTCATTCCTTGTAACATTTTCTAGTTTTAGTTCTAGTCCAGTTCTAGTTCAATTCTATTTCAGTTTTAGTTCAGTTCTAGTTTAGCTCTAGTCCAGTTCTGATTCAGTTTTATTTTATTTTTTCTTGAATTCCAATTAAATACGATCGGATTTAAACTTCTACGTTTTGCTTTTTTTAATTAATTTAATATCAACATTTTTGAAATCAATTTAATTATTTCCTCCAGATATTCTTTTAAACTCCTCCGATATATTACAAGAAATCCGTGATAATATCAAATTTGATACCAAAATGCTTTACTGGACATTCCCTGTGCACATCCAGCAACTCATGGTAATTATCTGAAAATCTTACAAATTTCTCGCTTAATTCCATTTTCTCCCTTTTTTTAGTTGCCAATTTAGTAAATTTCTCTCAACCCGATCGTTCCTTAAAATATCTAGTCTTTCGCCATTATTGGCAACAAGGCAAATATGTCACCTGTGGTGATGCTTTTGGTGCGGATTTTCTTATCTATCCTGGAGATCCTCTACTCTATCATGCCTCCCACATTGTTATATTATTAAAAAGTCCGAAAATTAATCCTTTAGATTTTGTAACTAAAGTACGTTTATCGGTGACGGTAAATAAATTATGTGTGTTTGCGTATTTTGCAGAAGAGTCGTTAAAGGATGAGGGGGAGGAACCAAAAATTATCTATCAAACGTTCGTTTGGGAAGGTAATCGTGATAAAGAATATTAGTTTGTAATGAGAAGCTGTATATAAGAAATAAATCAAGTCAAGATATGCAAAGAAATAAATCAAGAAAACAATCAAGACTGAAGGTAAAATTTTTGATTTATTTTATTTTATTATTATTTAAATTATGGGGAAAATTATTTACATTGTTAATTTAAATTATTTTTATTTTATCTTCACCAAATTCCCCCATTTATGGTCAATTACTAAAAGAAATTCTAATTAATTTCGAACACTTCTGGTCGGAACTCTTTCAATTAAATCGATTTGCAATTAATTACACAAAACACGTAGTAAAATTCTTTAAAATCATTCTTCTCTCATCTCAATAGATTTTTAATGTCTTAATCTGAAAAACAAAAACAAAATAAGAAACTCATTAAATCTTTAAAATCACACATAACATCTTGCAATTGGAAAAACAACCATTAAGAAAAGTAGGATTTTATTAGCATTTTCTTTCATTCTTTCTTAACCAAAATTCAAAATACTCTCAGGTACTGCGATCACTATCTTTGTGCATTTAAGTTTTTATTTCACAAATG
>PYHX02000413.1:88982854-89002327 GCA_004302925.2 Cochliomyia hominivorax | reverse complement strand
TTTTTTCTTGTCGCAGGTGGAAAGTTTTACTTACTTTCTCAGAGGGGGTGAAAGGTGAATTTTATCACTTTTTAAAGGGGAATTTTTGGAAAACGTTAGTTTATGTGAATGAAGTGCAATTTTTAAATTTAAAAACTCTTTAAATGGAAAACTTTTAACTTTAAACAAATTTTCTCTCTCTCTCTCTCTCTCTTCTTTTTAGATTTTTTCGCTCATTAACAATTTTTTTAAGAAAACTTGTGCAAATTCATGTAAATTTGTTGTTGTTGTAAATTTTTTTTAAAAAATTACACGTTGCAACATTGTTAACAAAAAGTTGCAGCAACAACAGTTTTATTTTTGCCACGATTTTTTCAAAAATTCACTTATTTTGTTTCATTCATCTTTTTTCACAAACTTTTACTTGTTGATTCACTTTATTTACTTTATTTCAATTTATTTATATTTTTTTTTTTATTTATTTATATTTTTTTAAACAACAACTTTTATTTATATTTTTATTTATTTTTAAATTTAACACTTTATTTTTTATAAAAAACACTTTAATTCTTTTTTGAACTCAATTTTTCAAAATATTTTTTTATTAAAAAACTTTATTTATTTTTACAAATTTTTTTTAAAAATTCATGTATTTTTTACGAATTTTTTCATTAAAAAATTTTATTTATTATTTATATATTTTTTTTCAACACCACGCTCTTCACCCATTGAATGTTTGTTGCTCTCACTAATAACGTCTATGGGCCGTTTCAATCCGCCTGCTTGCTGATCAGATTTTTTTTGCCGTTGATCGTAGTCACAGTGTTGTGGAGTGTTGTTGTTGTTATAATTTTATTTTCCATGCTTCTTATTGTTGTTGCTGTTGTAGCTACAAAAAGTTTTCGTTGTAGCATTGTATTCGCTTGGCTGCTGTAGCTGTTTGGAGACGAATCTCGCTCATCAAAAAACAACAAAAAATACAAATTTTATAAAAAAGTTTTTGGTGCTTTTTTCAAAAAAGTACCCTACTGACAATCTATTGAACCACGACTATATCATAGTCTAGCTTAAAGGACTATATGGAAGACTATTTAACTAGACTATAGTCTATTCTAAATTAAAGTCTTCTCAAAATACTAAAAAATAGTATATTTTAGAGACCACACAATAGCCTATTTAATGGATTAGATTTAAGACTATTTAATAGTCTAAATTATAGATTTATTTAAAAGACTAGACATAGTTATTTATCATATTAAGTATTAGTCCATTTTATAGAGCAAAAATAGTCTATTTAATAGAATAGCTTATGGTAACTTTATAGACTAAATTATAGTTTATTTTATCGACTAAATTGCAATTTATTTAGTAGATTATAGTCTATTTAATAAACTAGTTTTTAGTCTTTTTACCATGCTAGGTGATAGTCTATTTAATAAACTACATTATAGTCTTTTAAATAAACGAGATTTTAGAATATTAAATAAACCTTATTGTAGTCTATCTAGTGTACTAGATTGTAGTCTACTTAATATACTAACTTAAACTTATATTTTTTATTTAATAGACTTAATAATAAATAGTCTACTTATTAGACTATATTAAAGTCTATTTAAATGTCGATATATAGTATATTCAGTAGACAAAATTTCGTTCTATTTAATAAATAAAATTATGTCCATTAGTAGACCAGATTATAGTCATTTAAAAATACTATACTTTAGTCTATTTAACAGACTTGGTCATAGTCTATTAAATAGAGTGGAAGCTACACCACTTAACTGACCACAAACAACTCCACTTAACTGACCAAAAACTAGTTTATGAAATATCTGTTAAACAGACTATAATCCTAGTTTATTAAGTAGACTATAATCTACCAAATAGACTACAATCTAATCTTTTAAATAGTTTCTTAAATATTAAATAGACTACAATTTAGTTTAGTTAAATAGACTATAACTGAACTAAAACTGAACTTAAACTGAGCAGAACTTAACAATAATCTGTCTATTTAAATAGTCTTTTATTTAATCTATTAAGTAGACTATATAGTCTATAAAATAGGACTATTAATCTATTATATTAACTAGACAAAAATCTATTTTATTAAATAGACTATAATATGTTCCATTATTTAGACTATTTTCAAGTTTATTACATATTTTTGCTGTAGCATATTTCCTTAGTCACTGCTGCTTCTTCTTAATACTTTATTATCGAGCTGTCAATAACAGTTTAATGTGTTTTTAGTTTCAAGTGAATTTTTGTATTTTGTTTTTGTTTGTATCTCTTAAATGTCATCTGTATTTAGTCTTGATACTTTAGAGAGCAATACAAATTTGCTTAAATTTTAGTATTTTCGATTTTTAATGGTTTTTTTTTTGTTATTTTCATGTGTGAGATGCGAGTTGTAGTTCTCTAAATACAGTTGTTTTATTATTAATATTTTTTATTGATATTTTAAGCTAAAAAATTTAAAAAGATTTTAAACAATAAAATAAAATTTTATTGGACAAAAAATTTGGAATTTTTTTGTAACCAGATTTACAATAAAAAAAGATTTTGATGAATATTTAAATAACAGTGAAAGCTCTAGAAGATGGAGGTAGAATTGAATAAAATATTCTTAAAAGCTTAAATTGTAAATCTCCTTAAGCTTTTAAGCTTAATGAAAGCTTTCAAGAGTTTTTCTATACATTGGAAAGCTTTCTTATAACCATCGTAAACTTTTCCTTTTTCCTAGATTTTACTGTCTTTTTTTAACTTCACCATTTAACTATTTCCCACCGACCACCCCCCTGTTTTGATTTCGTTGTTAAGCATCTCAAAACGACTTCTGCTTTTAAGTGTTTTAATTAAAAACACGTTTTCATTAATTTTATTTGTTGTTGTTGTTGTTTTATGTCTTTTATTTTATCTCAATTTAATCATTTTAAATTTGCTCTCTGGGTTAAAGATTATACAAGAAGAAAGAAGCTTCAACCTCTTGTACTCTAAACTTTACTTTCATTTTCATTTTGCTGCTTAAAACTATAAATAAAAGCTTTTTTTTGTTACGTGTTTTTAAGCTTTTTTTTAAATTTTCATGTTTATAGCTTAACATGCACATTTAAATGTATGTGAATGTGTTTGTGTGTGTGAGTGTGTTTTTTAAACTACAGTTTATTGTTTCAAGTTTTCAGTTGTGAAAATTTTGTGAGTTTTTTTTTTTTTGGATCTAAAAAAGTAACAATTTGGTTTGAATAATAAACTTCCTGCCTTTTAAAACGAATCAAGTTAATAACAGTGAAGGGCAAAAATTGGTCATAATTAAAAAAATAACGAAATCACTATTATTTCCTTTATTATTTGACCAAATTATAGTCTATTTTAATAGACTAGCTTATAGTCTATTTTAATAGACTATGCTTATAGTTCCTATTTTTAATAGACTAGCTTATAGTCTATTTTAATAGACTAGCTTATAGTCCTTTACCTAGCTTAGTTTTAAACCTTAGTTTTAAGACTAGCTTATAGTCTATTTTAATAGACTAGCTTATAGTCTATTTTAATAGACTAGCTTATAGTTCTATTTTGAATAGACTAGCTTATAGTCTATTTTAATAGACTAGCTTATAGTCCTATTTTAAAGACTAGCTTATAGTCTATTTTAATAGACTAGCTTATAGTCTATTTTAATAGACTAGCTTATAGTCTATTTTAAATAGACTAGCTTATAGTCTATTTTAATAGACTAGCTTATAGTCTATTTTAATAGACTAGCTTTAGTCTATTTTAATAGACTAGCTTCTAGTTATTTTAATAGACTAGCTTCTAGTCATTAATAGACTAGCTTCTAGTCTATTTAATAGACTAGCTTCTAGTCTATTTTAATAGACTAGCTTCTAGTCTATTTTAATAGACTAGCTTCTAGTCTATTTTAATAGACTAGCTTCTAGTCTATTTTAATAGACTAGCTTCTAGTCTATTTTAATAGACTAGCTTCTAGTCTATTTTAAACTAGACTATCTAGTCTATTTTAAATAGACTAGCTTCTAGTCTATTTTAATAGACTAGCTTATAGTCTATTATTTAATAGACTAGTTTAGTCTATTTTTAGACTAGCTTATAGTCTTTAATAGACTAGCTCTTCTTTTTAATACTAGCTTATAGTCTTAATAGACTAGCTTATAGTCTATTTTAATAGACTAGCTTTAGTCTATTTTAATAGACTAGCTTATAGTCTATTTTAATAGACTAGCTTATAGTCTTATTTTATAGACTAGCTTATGCTCTATTTAATAGACTAGCTTATAGTCTATTTTAATAGACTAGCTTATAGTCTATTTTAATAGACTAGTTATAGCTCTAAATAGTTAGTTTTATATTAATATTTTTATAGACTATTTTATAGTCTATTTAATAGATTTTAATAAAGATAAAATTTTATTAATAGACTTTTTTTTTTTAATAGACTAGCTTATAGTCTATTTTAATAGACTAGCTCTATAGTCTATTTTAATAGACTAGCTTATATTTTTAATAGACTAGCTTATAGTCTATTTTAATAGACTAGCTTATAGTTAATTTTAATAGACTAGCTTATAGTCTATTTTAATACCTAGCTTATAGTCTATTTTAATAGACTAGCTTATAGTCTATTTTCTAGACTAGCTTATACTATTTTATAGACTACTAGTTTTAGATTTTTAGCTTATAGTCTATTTTAAATAGACTAGCTTTAGTCTATTTTAATAGACTAGCTTTAGTCTATTTTAATAGACTAGCTTTAGTTCTTTTAATAGACTAGCTTATAGTCTATTTTAATAGACTAGCTTATATCTATTTTAATTTAGACTAGCTTAATAGTCTATTTTAATAGACTAGCTTATAGTCTTTTTAAGACTAGCTTATAGTCTATTTTAATAGACTAGCTTATAGTCTATTTTAATAGACTAGCTTTAGTGTATTTTTAAGCTTTTTTTTTAAATTTTAATAGATAGCTTATGTTATTTTAATAGTGCTTTAGTGTGTTTTTAATAGACTAGCTTATACTATTTAATAGACTTTTCTAGTCTATTTTAATAGACTAGCTTTAGTTTTTTAATAGAGCTTCTAGTCTATTTTTAATAGACTAGCTTCTAGTCTATTTTAAAACGAATCAAGTTAATAACTATTGGTCTAATTAAAAAGAATAGCTATTAGTCTATTTTTTGACTAGCTTATAGTCTATTTTAATAGACTAGCTTATAGTCTATTTTAATAGACTAGCTTATAGTCTATTTTAATAGACTAGCTTATAGTCTATTTTAATAGACTAGCTTATAGTCTATTTTAATAGACTAGCTTATAGTCTTTTTTTAATAGACTAGCTTATAGTCTATTTTAATAGACTAGCTTATAGTCTATTTTAATAGACTAGCTTATAGTCTATTTTAATAGACTAGCTTATAGTCTATTTTAATAGACTAGCTTATAGTCTATTTTAATAGACTAGCTTATAGTCTATTTTAAAAGACTAGCTTATAGTCTATTTTAATAGACTAGCTTATAGTCTTTTTTAATAGACTAGCTTATAGTCTATTTTAATAGACTAGCTTATAGTCTATTTAATAGACTAGCTTCTAGTCTATTTAAGTATGTATTATTTAATATGCTAATGGAGTAGTAAAAAAGCGTTAATTGGCGAATCGCTAATTAAAAAAACACTTTATAAGTTGAGTATAAAACACCCAAAACAAGTGTGATTAATTTAAAAACATTAATTCAAAATAAATCGCTTTTTAAATAAAGGAAATGAAAAAGCGCTTATATGAAAAAGACGCTATCTAATGTTTTAATAGCTAAAATTCAATAGAATGCTTTTTAACTTAAGGAGCATCTCTCCCAGAAATCCTCTTATTTCACCAAAAACGAAATTGTAATCGCTTTTAGATTTACTCTACATCTGACAATATTCTTCTCATTTAGCAAAGACAAATAAAAACGCACAAATTTTAGTTGGAGATATAAACCAACGTTTTTTAAAGTCTCAATATAATACTTTTTGGTGCAACTGTAATAACAAGGGTTAAATAAAGAAGAACACCATCTAAGCTTCATTTAAATGCCGACGTCATTTATTGACTTAATTAGACGTCAAAAAATGATGTCGTCTAAGTTGATTTTATGGCTGGCACCATCTTTATGTCAAAAACAAAAGTTTTGTGGGAGAAAGTATACGTCTTATAGCAGATACAGCAACCTGATAAAGATTTATTAAAATCATAATTAAATTTTAAAAGTTTCAGGTTATGTACAAAATCCCTCTTCTCTGTTTGTTATCCTAATTTTTGTTCTAAAAAAAATCTGAAAAAATTAAAAAAAATAAATAAATTTATTTATTAATTTAAATTTAATTCCCTCCAACAAAAACTATTCAAAATTCTAACAGATTTTTACCAACAAATTACTTATTTTCAATACGCCGTTAAAAATAACCACGTTTTTCTAACATACAGAGACCGTTGATTATAACTTTGTTGCCGAGTAGAATGATAACTGCCGCCGATGACTTTATATCAGTGACACTGTAATTAAACAGCTGTTAACCCCAATATTTTTTGTAAACAAACGCTGAAAATGACTACGAATTTTGTAGAAAAAGGCGCCAGTCAGGAAAATAAAATTATTTTAACTTTATTAAATGGCACTGGGTATATTTTTGAAGTGGAGGGTAAGTTAACTCTCTAATCAATCAAAATAATTTAAATTTTTACTTTGTAATTTCCAAACCAACAGATTACATGAAGTTAAGAAAAACAACACCGCATAGTGGGCGCTTTGGTGGGCACTTGTACCACTCGAGGATGGTCGGCCAATGACTGTAGTAAGTTATGGAAATAAGCAATATTTTATTATTTTAATAGAGAACTTTTAAAACAAATTCCAGCCATGCCGTGGAATTAACACCTCTAGAAACAAGACTTTTGGTGGAGCAGAATATAGCCATTTTGGTATCCAAAAGGGAACAATTGTTTGAAAACTTTAGGGCAAGATGAATTGGAAAAATATCAACAACAATTTGATATAAGAATAAAACAACAAGAGGATCACCTAAAGGAGGAAAAAGTTAAAGAATCTGAAAGAAATATGGAGAAAATTATGGCGGGAAAAGAAAGAAATTAATAAAACAAGGAGTAAAAGAGAAAGGTAAATTAAGGTAATCAAGACTTATTACTCAAATTTAGTTTAACTCTAGTTCAGTTCTAATTTATTTCTAGTTCAATTCTTTAAAACTTCAATTCTGAACCTTTGGCTCTTAGTTCTAGTTTCGTTTTAGAGTAGTTTCTAGTTACTAGTTCAGATCTATTTCAGTTCTGTTCTAAAGTATCATTAAGGCTAAATGATTACTATCAGCCTACGGTCAAAGATTGCTGCCATCAGAAGGGAGCTTAACTGACTCGAATATCATAAGATAACAGAATTTTACGTACAGCAAAAAGGACATCAGATAATATCAGATGTTTATATAACATCGATATTAACTACTGAATATTAGATAGTAAGACATTCAGTACTTAGGCAGATTAGTATTTATGGTCACAGTCATTATTTCTGAACTGAATTTACAGATGGTCTAGCCAGACATGGTGAAATGCTTAGTGATGTATACATCGATCATTTGGTTTCACTACTTCTAGCATGCTTTAGGAGGAACTGAGTTAACCTGTAAGACTTCCCGTTTATATGGTCTAGATACTACATTCGAAGGACTAGACAAGTTATACGCTTTCAATAGAAAGCAGGTTAGCATTTTGATGCAGATTATTATTGGACACTGCATTCTGGGAGTCCGTGCGTGAAAGATTGGTTCTGCTTACAGTAGCTTTTAACGCATTTTTCATCACAGACTAGAGGCAGAGATAGTTTTTTACTTACTGTGTCTATTATTAGTCCCACACCAGTTCCAGTTTGATTCTAATTCACTACCAATTCATTTCTTGTACATTTCTAGTTCAGTTTTAGTTCAGTTTTAGTTCAGTTCTATTTCAATTCTAGGTCAGTTCTAGTACAGTTTAAGTTCAGTTGTAGTTCAGTTCTAGTATATTTCTAGTTTAGTTCTAGTTCAGTTCTAGTCCAGTTCTATTTCAGTTTTAGTTTAGTTCTAGTTTAGCTCTAGTCCAGTTCTGATTCAGTTTTATTTAATTTTTTCTTGAATTCCAATTTAATACAATCGGATTTGAACTTCTACGTTTTGCTTTTTTTAATTAATTTAATATCAACATTTTTGAAATCAATTTAATTATTTTCCTCCAGATATTCTTTTAAACTCCTCCGATATATTACAAGAAATCCGTGATAATATCAAATTTGATACCAAAAATGCTTTACTGGACATTCCCTGTGCACATCCAGCAACTCATGGTAATTATCTGAAAATCTTACAAATTTCTCGCTTAATTCCCATTTTCTCCCTTTTTTTAGTTGCCAATTTAGTAAATTTCTCTCAACCCGATCGTTCCTTAAAATATCTAGTCTTTCGCCATTATTGGCAACAAGGCAAATATGTCACCTGTGGTGATGCTTTTGGTGCGGATTTTCTTATCTATCCTGGAGATCCTCTACTCTATCATGCCTCCCACATTGTTATATTATTAAAAGTCCGAAAATTAATCCTTTAGATTTTGTAACTAAAGTACGTTTATCGGTGACGGTAAATAAATTATGTGTGTTTGCGTATTTTGCAGAAGAGTCGTTAAAGGATGAGGGGGAGGAACCAAAAATTATCTATCAAACGTTCGTTTGGGAAGGTAATCGTGATAAAGAATATTAGTTTGTAATGAGAAGCTGTATATAAGAAATAAATCAAGTCAAGATATGCAAAGAAATAAATCAAGAAAACAATCAAGACTGAAAGGTAAAATTTTTGATTTATTTTATTTTATTATTATTTAAATTATGGGGAAAATTATTTACATTGTTAATTTAAATTATTTTTATTTTATCTTCACCAAATTCCCCCATTTATGGTCAATTACTAAAAGAAATTCTAATTAATTTCGAACACTTCTGGTCGGAACTCTTTCAATTAAATCGATTTGCAATTAATTACACAAAACACGTAGTAAAATTCTTTAAAATCATTCTTCTCTCATCTCAATAGATTTTTAATGTCTTAATCTGAAAAACAAAAACAAAATAAGAAACTCATTAAATCTTTAAAATCACACATAACATCTTGCAATTGGAAAACAACCATTAAGAAAAGTAGGATTTTATTAGCATTTTCTTTCATTCTTTCTTAACCAAAATTCAAAATACTCTCAGGTACTGCGATCACTATCTTTGTGCATTTAAGTTTTATTTCACAAATGCGATAAAAAGCCAAATACAGTAATAAAGATAATGACAACGATAACAACAACAATAATGATAGAAAATGTCTGATGCGATCAAATGATAATGAAAATGATGATTTTAATGTTGATATTCCTTTTCTATAACTTCCAAGATCCTCATCTTTGTTACAATGAGTCTAACAAATTTTTTTTTTTTGGTTTGGCATGACTTTGGCTGAGGATTCAAGAGAGAGGAGATAGTTCAAGACGACGACGACTGTCAGTTAGTTAGTTACAAAGTAACTAAAATAAATGAAATGTATTTTTTAGTTATTTTTTCTGTTTTTATGTTCAAATAAGCCATGACCAAAATGGCTAAGATACCGTTTATGGTAAATAAATGAAATTAGACCCCAAAGGCGTATGAACAAGTACAATCGTCAACTTAGTCATACATACAGTGTATTTGTCGAATATGCACAGGAGAATGAAGTTTGTGAAAAATTTATAATGAATTCATGAATTTTTACATGAAGGCTACGGACAATACAGGTTGTGGACAACTTAAAGGGGACAAATAGAGAATAATAAGCGGTAGTTGGGTAATGGAGAGAAGGTCTTCTAGATCCCATGCCAATTGGCATACACATAGGAATCTGTATCGACCTATTGTGCGTTCGCCGTCTAAGAAAAGAAAATCAAACCATTAATGACTTTAGGAATTCTAAATTTTCTCCTATCAACGCCTTTAAAGTAGAACATGTTTGGTATAAAATCCCTCATACAATTTTGGGATCTCTGAAATGTCCTACCGTTCTCGCCACACACACTTCATTCGATGTCTTTGATGACACCCATAATATTAAAATGTTAACGTAGAGTAGAATGTCCAGTATGGACGCACCTCATCCTACTAAGCTTGATTTTTCTCAAATTTAGACCATCAATAGTCTTTTTCTCTGCATTTCCAGATATTATTCTCTTAGTTCTGTCAACCGTTTCAGTTCTGTGTGACTCTGTCGCTCATTCATGTAGCCTGGCTTTCTATGCGGCGAAAGTCGTCGGATTACCCAAGTCCACAATCGGTAGAAATCTATTTTCATTGGCAAATTTTTCTGTCTCCACATCCCCGATCACTCAAGTAATGTGTGCCGTTCCGCTTGCTAAAAAGCGTTTTTTGCTCCTTAGAATCCAGGACGGTCCGGAAAATGGTATTTTTAGTTTCCAACGTTCACCTTATTCCAGACTACACTCTTTAATCGCACATATCTCCGCCTGCAAGTCCATATTATGGTCTGGTAATCGGAGTCATACTTTAGTTACTGGTTCTTTTTAAAGAGACCCAATCCTGTCCTATCTTCCTGCCTGGAGCTATCTATGATGCAGTTAGTCCCTAAGGTTGACAGATTTCTGTCCAACCAGGAGTGTATGTCTGGTATTCGAGTGATGCAATTGGTCCTAAGTTTCCTCCACGGATATCCATACATGTGAGCACAATATACTGATGTATTAATTTTCGTCCCTTAACGATCCTCTTGAGTGTGGGTGATATTTTCTGTCACCTGATCTTCTGGTTCTTGCCATCGTAAAGCTACCTGCACACGTGAAACCTGATAAGTCTAAGCTTATTAGGTTTTCCTTGGGCCGGTAGTCTTACATTTTTGGCTGCCTTTCCGTAGGCTGTTTTATCTATCTTAAAAAATAGCTGTGGATACGAAGGCTGTTCGCAGAGCCCTGTTTTATGACCAGCACAAGGAGAGTGCCATCTAGATACTTTTCCCTCTAGAATACCTCCCATTTCTCTGCATGCAGTGGCTTGTGCAGTTTCCCAAGAACGCTGAGTATGCGATTCGAAGTGAACTTGCTGCCCTTTCACGTACACTGACACGTACTTAAGCTTTGTAACATCCCATGAGGGTGGTATGCTACCGACGAGTTCTTGGACAAGGTTGTTTTAAAAGCATCAAAACTCTACTCTTAAACTAGCAGTTCATTATTTAAATTGAAGTACTTCCGACCAAATCAACTTCTCTCTTTGGTCTTCGGGAATTTTACTAGACGAACACCATGTATCAATCACTACGTACCATAGATCGTCTCGGTATTACTTTCTGGTCACTTTTGCGTAAGACGGTGGCTCCTTATCACCTTAATAGTGAACTGAACTAGAACTTAACTAGAAATGAAGTAGAACTGAATTGGACATGAACTAGAATTGAACTAGAATTGAACTAGAATTGAACTCAAATTCAACTGGAACTGAACTAGAATTGAACTCAATTTGAACTAGAACTTAACCGGACATGAACTAGAACTGAATTGGAACTAGAAAAAGAACTAAACTAAGACTGAAATAGAACTGATACAAAACAGTGCTTCAAGTAAAGCAAGTTTATTTTTAAAACGTCTGCATTAAACTGTTTCTCCCCTTTTATTTTCAACCAAATTAGAAAAAGATCTTTTCAAAAAAAAAAGCCTACGATAAAATGCATTAGTTATGGTTGATGCCACATATTCTCCAGCATAAAAAGTTGCACATACATGATTTGACAATGATCAAAATAAAGGAAATAAAAACAAAAAAAACAAGTAAAAGAGATACCTGTGGAAGCTGCAATTTAACAAAAAAAATGTAAAACTACAGGTTTTGGAGTTTACGCATTTTGGGCAGTTGTTACCAATTTGGATGGACTGGATGGAGTAACCAAAAAATTATTAATGAGGCATAAGTAGCTAAAGAAAAAGAGCTTTGGCTCGGTTACATTTACATAATGAGATGAGTTAAGGAAATTCAGATTGATTGGAGGACATTAAAAGGGATTTCTTTCAAGGAAAAGAAAATACATAAAGATAAGAATGGAATTGATTTAAATGCACAGACAACTTTAATGAGTTCTATTCCCATTGCTTAACGAGAACCTGCTGTCTTCTTCTAAAGTTTTCTGTCAGCTTTTAGCATTTTAGAAATATTTTTATTAATCGTTGCAATTAGCTTCCGTGTTAAGATTGCAAGTTGTTCTTTCCACTTTTAAGCGAAAAAACAAATGTCTTGCAAATTGAAATTAAACGTCTTTTGCAACACAATAAACTCGTAAGATATCAAATGCCTTAAGGCTGACTTTATGCCACAAGTTTAAGCCTCCAGTAATCAATTCCATAAGAAGTTGAATTACAGCCTCTTGATCATTAAATGATAAGATTTCTATTTTATTCCCTAACAAATATTCAACTCAAATACAAGAAGAGAGTTTTTAACGTCTTGCAATTTCTAATTAGTTATTGATTAAAAAAAAACTTTAACTTAAATTTGTTTCTTCTCTGTTTAATAGAGAAAATTTATGATCCCAATTTTCTGGTTGTAAAATTTATGAGATTTTTCTTTCTTAAGCGATTGAATTGGCTGCTTTCCAAAGATGTTTATTGGTGATTTGTCAGCGGGTATATTTTTTCAATTTAATCCAGTGATTTTTTTTTCAACAGTTGTTTATGAGACGACACGCCCATTTTGGCTTTATTAATTGTAGCGTTGTTTGATTTGATAGTTATCATAATATTGGAAGAGGATTAGAGCAATTTTTGTTTTTGGCACGAGCTAAAAAAATAATTGAAAACGTTTGTTTACAACAAATTTAAAGTTGAAATCGATTGAGGTAACAAATGTAAATTAAGAAATAAACTGAACTATTTGGAACTGTTTTCAAAAAGGTGAAGGTTCATTTGGATTATCTTCACCACTCAGGTCATAAATGACAGAGATGTAGGCGTCCTAAAAAGCGTCTTCATCATATCTTCAAAGCCTCCGCCCAACATGTTGGTATCAGACTGGGAAAACTCATTGTCGTCAGTTGGAGGTAGAGCATCATCTACGAAAGAAACTGCAAACGTTCCTCCTCTACTTTAATTTTCTAGGCAACGTGTTCAGGATTGTCTTCATCTATAAAGACGCAGAGACAATTGCTATCTAATCCGTAGCATAAACAAACAAATTGGCTCTAATGTTTCCTCGTTTAGAACCACGACCACCCTCCTTAGGCCTGCATCTGGAGCGTCAATCTTGACCATCTTCTAATTGTTTTTAGGAAGATCAGGATCCTGGATGAGTGCTAGTACTTCTGCAGTTGTAGGTGGTTCTGCCGGAATAACTGCTAGAGATCTCGGTTTGTGAGGCTTCTCGCTTACCGGTACAACTTTCAGTCTCGCACTAAGCTAGAATTCTCCTAGAGGCACGACAGCTAAACTCAGAATTAGCGCAGAACGATTGGTACCACATCATCATTCTATGGAGATGGGCCTGGTTTATCATTGAGGAACTTCCTGTACACCTTCAACAGTTTTTGACGGATCAAGTACCATTTCTTAAATGAGATGGCTGACACTTCTGTCAATGATGGCACGTACCAGTGGATTTCTTGGGACCTCACTGAATAGCCTATTGACTATTTCTGTTTTATGCCTCGGAAGTCTCTGGCTGTTTGGTGCCGGGTGAAGAATCTTCATCCAATCTTTGCCGTTTCATTGCTCCCGAGATAGTAGCATCGTACCCCCATCTGTTAATGAAGAGGAGCCTATACAAGGGACTCCTTGTTGTTTTTCGCAAGATTCTCGTCTAACTTGGATCCAAGGCCGCACGCCTTTAAATGAAAACTTCTTGCAGAGGCTTCTTGCGACATAGTGTTTAAGTGGCCGTTGTGGCAGAGGACGGTTTTGAGGTACCTTACGATACCGCATAGATATTTTCTGACCAATTTTTGGCTGTGGAAGATGCGGATTTCCCTACAGCATCCGAATTTACTTCGGGCAAGACTTTAGCATGTTTGAAGGGACATGCCATGATGGCAACACCTGCCTCACTGCCAGGTATGACTAGTTATCTTTCACCACCTTAAAATTACAAGTGCGAGGAAGGAAAGAAAGGATAGAGAGCAGAAAACGGGATAGAAGATTAAAAAAGGAAGGTCCATTTTGGTCCGCGAGTCTGTCAGTTGTGACAGGTATACAGGAGGGTACAATACCAGTAATTGCCCGGTATTGAACTGCTTCCTGAGTTTATAGATGAGTACGTATATGTCCATTTGTACAACGTACCATATACATATGAAATCTAACTTCATTACCAAAGCAAAAACTTCAGCAACTTGGTCAGGTGATGCGATTGATGAGACTAATTGTACAATCTAAATCATGATCACGTTCCAGGCCTAAGTATGATACATCACCTACTATGACCAGATCTAAGAAATGTAAGAAATAAATCATGACAAATACCTTTTCATATCCATCATCTGGGGACGCGCCCGATGACAGAATTAGAACTGAGCAAGAAGTGAACTTGAACTGAACTGGAAGTGAACTTGAACTGAACTAGAACTGGACTTAAACTGAACTTGAACTGAACTAGAAGTGAACTTGAACTGAACTAAAACTGAATTAGAACCGAATTAAAACTGAACTTGAATAGAACTATAACTGAACTTAAACTAAACTTGAACTGAACTAGAAGTGAACTTGAACTGAACTAAAACTGAACTAGAACTGAACTTAAACTGAACTTGAACTGAACTAGAAGTGAATTAGAGCTGAACTAGAACTGAACTTAAACTAAACTTGAACTGAACTAGAAGTGAATTAAAACTGAACTAGAACAGATCTAGAGCTGAACTAAATTAGAACTGAACTAAAACTGAACTTGAACTGAATGGAAATGAACTAGAACTGAACTAAAGCAGAACTAAAACTAAACTAGAACTGAATTAGAACTGAACTGAAACTGAACTGGAATCTTAAGTTCTGTAATACTTCCTTTCAACCAGGTTGCCAGATGTAGCATATTACCAACAATATTAACTTTTTGAGTACATTATTTTTGCATCCTCCACTTACATCTTCCACTCAGCCAAATCTTTTGCTGGCAACTAATTTAACATTGAAAAATTCCCCAACAACTTCTTATTTTGATGTCGGCTCATTTTACAATGATTGATGGTCTTTTATTCGAGAATTTATTATATTTGATAACTCTACTTTATCTAATAAAAAAAGCTCTTTACATCTAAATGTTGTAGTTTATTTGTTGTTGGAATTTTATTACATGTTTTTTTTTCCTTTTGCTTACAGTTGTGACCATAAAACTGCTCAACGAGTAATAAATTTTTTTTACCATTAACAATGTTAACAATTACATAAGTTTTTTTTTTTTGTAAATAAATCGTCTTTATGTTTAACGATTCACTGAGTAATCAGGCTGATTTACAATTATGTTGATCTTAGAGAAATCAACTATTAAAAGGAGTTGATTTTCTTTTATTTTTGCCATTTTGTATTTTCTATGAAGTTAATAAACTTTTTTTTTTTTTTAAGTGGAAATTGTAACTTAAGACATCTGAATGTTGTAGAGAAATTTTCCTATAACATTTTTTCCTTTTTCTCGTTGTGCTCAGGCATAGTTTTAATTCTTAGCAATAATATCAATAATGTCAGTAGCAAATGAAAAGACAACAATAATAATAGTCATTAATAAGTTCTCGTAAAGGTTATGGTTTAAGTCGTTAGACTAACCTAAATAGTCCAACTAAGTTGTGGACATAATATTTTTTATTCCAACATTAGGCAAAGACTCTGTTTCGTTAACAGGGGGGAGTAAAATGTGGTGTTCGAGTTCAGTTTTAAAACAGTTTTTTTTTTCATCATCCACATAATGATGATGTGTTCTTCGTTAATTCTGCGTTAAGTTGTCGCGTTTCTTAGAGAATTCTAGCCTGGCGCGAGACAGGAAATGATACAGGAATGCGAGATTCCTCAAAGACCGAGATTAGTTCAGTTCTAGTTCAATTCTAGTTCAGTTCTAATTCAGTTCTAGTAAAGTTTTAGTTCAGTTCTAGGTCAGTTCTAATTCAGTTCTAGTAAAGTTTTAGTTTAGTTCAAATTCAGTTCTAGTTCAGTTTTAATTCAGTTCTAGTACAGTTCAAATCCAGTTTTAGTTCAGTTCTAGTTCAGTTCTAATTCAGTTCTAGTAAAGTTTTAGTTTAGTTCAAATTCAGTTTTAGTTCCGTTTTAGTTCAATTCTAGTTCAGTTCTAATTCAGTTCTAGTAAAGTTTTAGTTTAGTTCAAATTCAGTTCTAGTTCAGTTTTAATTCAGTTCTAGTACAGTTCAAATCCAGTTTTAGTTCCGTTTAGTTGTTCTAGTTCAGTTTTAATTCAGTTCTAGTTCAGTTCAAATCCAGTTTTAGTTCAGTTTTAGTTCAGTTCTAGTTCAGTTCTAATTCAGTTCTAGTTCAGTTCAAGTACAGTTTTAGTTCATTTCTAGTTCAGTTTTTAGTTTAGTTCAAGTCCAGTTTTAGTTCAGTTTTAGTTCAGTTTTAATTCAGTTCTAGTTCAGTCCAGTTTTAGTTCAGCATTAGTACAGTTCTAGTTCTGTTCTAGTTGAGTTCTACTTCAGTTCTAGTTCAGTTCTAATTTGGCTTTAGTTCTGCTCTAGTTCTGTTCTAGTTTTGTTCTAAGTCTTTTCTAGTTCAATTTTAGTTCAGTTCAAATTTAGTTCTAAATCTCTTCTGAAGTATTAACACCAACATTTCAGTTACCCTAAACCTCTTCCTCAAATCGCATCACCACTTTGCCAGACATTAAATGATTTTATAATGAGTATTTTTCCACTTCCAAGAAAATTAACTTATTTTCTTGGTATCCAACAGAGAAGTAATAAAAGAAAAGCCAAAACAATAACAAATAATAAACAATAAAGTAAAGAACAAAATAAATGTCTACAAAAGTAAATGAAATAATAACAATAAAACCTTATTAAGAGGTTAAAGTTTAAAATGTACGACATGAGTTGCTTATGTTTCCGTAGTATGAGACCAACATCATGAAATGATTGACAAATGAATGTAAAAGAAGCTTAAAAATGATGAAATGAAACCAAAATGAATTCAACTTTAAATATTTAAATTTAAAGAAATAATTCAAGCGTTTAATATTAAACACATTTTTATGGATTTTTTTTCTCAATTCATTTCTAAGAAAAATTGCTTTAAATTTAGGAAAAAGACTAAATTTATTTTATGCATCCTTGTACCAAAAAAAAAAAACAAGAAAACAACCACTTAACTCTGGAAAATGAAAGGATAATATTTTTTCGGCTTTTGCTAGGAAAAAAGCGAAAAAAAATAAACATTTTGTGCTAAAGAAATAAAAAAAACAACATTAAAATATATTTCAACATAATGAAATGTAAGCAAATGAAGGGAAAATTTAAAGAAAAACACTAAAAGGGGAAGAAGATTTATCCTGCCACAATGAAGACTAAAAGGAAAAAATGTATGAGATTTCTTATGGGAAAAGTATATCACATCCTTAGAAATTTTTTAAAAAGTAATAGGAAATTGTTAGTATGAAAATTGTTATATTTTTAACGAAATTTAATGAAAATAATGATAATTATAATATTTAGTGGAAATTTAAATTTTTATTGGAAATTTAAATTTTTACTGAAAATTTAAATTTTTAGTGAAAATTTCAATTTTTAGTGAAAAATTTCAATTTTTAGTGAAAAATTTCAATTTTTAGTGAAAATTTCAATTTTATTGAAAAATTTCAATTTTTAGTGAAAATTTAAATTTTTTGTGAAAATTTGGATTATTAGTGCAAAATTTGAATTTTTAGTGAAAATTTAAATTTTTAGTGAAAATTTAAATTTTTAGTGAAAGTTTAAATTTTTAGTGAAAATTTCAATTTTTAGTGAAAATTTCAATTTTTAGTGAAAAATTCCATTTTTTAGTGAAAATTTAAATTTTTAGTGAAAAATTTCAATTTTTAGTGAAAATTGAATTTTTAGTGAAAAATTGAATTTTTAGTGAAAAATTGAATTTTTAGTGAAAAATTGAATTTTTAGTGAAAAATTGAATTTTTAGTGAAAAATTGAATTTTTAGTGAAAAATTGAATTTTTGTGAAAAATTAAATTTTTTTGTGAAAAATTGAATTTTTGTGAAAAATTAAATTTTTAGTAAAAAATTGAATTTTTAGTGAAAATTTCAATTTTTTGTGAAAAATTGAATTTTTAGTGAAAAATTGAATTTTTTGTGAAAAATTGAATTTTTTGTGAAAAATTGAATTTTTTGTGAAAAATTGAATTTTTTGTGAAAAATTGAATTTTTTGTGAAAAATTGAATTTTTTGTGAAAAATTTCAATTTTTAGTGAAAATTTCACTAAAAATTGAAATTTTCAATTTTTAGTGAAAATTTCAATTTTTAGTGAAAAATTTCAATTTTTAATGAAAAATTGAATTTTTGTGAAAAATTTCAATTTTTAGTGAAAAATTGCACTTTTAGTGAAAAATTGAATTTTTAATGAAAATTTAAATTTTTTAGTGAAAAATTGAATTTTTAGTGAAAAATTTAAATTTTTTAGTGAAAATTTCAATTTTTAGTGAAAAAAATTGAATTTTTTGTGAAAAATTGAATTTTTACTGAAAATTTCAAATTTTAGTGAAAATTTCAATCTAGAATATTTAAAAAAGGTAACAAAAAAGTTTTCCTCGCAGTCGTAGGATTCGAACCTACGCTCCCAGAGGGAATCTGATTTCTAGTCAGACGCCTTAACCGCTCGGCCACGACTGCTCCACGGAACTTTTGATGAAATATGGAAACTAACTTTACCTTTAAATTCCTTCCAAAAAATATCTTAAAATTACTTTAGATAAAACTGACGGTCCTATAACGGGTTCCATTATATAGCATGATTTTCTAGATGACAAGTCCTCACAAAATTCATCAGTCTCAATTTTACATATTACTCTTTCAAAAATAACTCTTCGCAGTCGGTAGGATTCGAACCTACGCTCCCAGAGGGAATCTGATTTCTAGTCAGACGCCTTAACCGCTCGGCCACGACTGCCTGCATTTACTTCTTTTTAATGGATCCATATATCTGAAGATCTTTTGTATATGAATCTTTCTAAAAATAAATCTTCAGTTATTAGATCCTGGAGAATTTTGGTTTAAGGAAAATGTATCTGATCAATAGCGAATGAATTAAAGTTATAAATTCAATCATTAAGACTTCATATTTTAAACTCTTTAAAACTTGGTTAATATGAATCCGTAATCTGCTTAATGTCTATTTTTAGCTTATGCTTTTTTTGCATAAATAATTTAGGTTTAAATGCCAAAACCTGTATAAAGACATCTCTTCTCCT
>PYHX02000413.1:88923840-88982754 GCA_004302925.2 Cochliomyia hominivorax | reverse complement strand
ATGAAGTGCAATTTTAAAATTTAAAACTCTTTAAATGGAAAAACTTTTAACTTTAAACAAATTTTCTCTCTCTCTCTCTCTCTCTCTTTTTAGATTTTTTCGCTCATTAACAATTTTTTTAAGAAAACTTGTGCAAATTCATGTAAATTTGTTGTTGTTGTAAATTTTTTTTAAAAAATTACACGTTGCAACATTGTTAACAAAAAGTTGCAGCAACAACAGTTTTTTTATTTTTGCCACGATTTTTTCAAAAATTCACTTATTTTGTTTCATTCACTCTTTTTTCACAAACTTTTACTTGTTGATTCACTTTATTTACTTTATTTCAATTTATTTATATTTTTTTTTATTTATTTATATTTTTTAAACAACAACTTTTATTTATATTTTTATTTATTTTTAAATTTAACACTTTATTTTTTATAAAAAACACTTTAATTCTTTTTTGAACTCAAATTTTTCAAAATATTTTTTTATAAAAAACTTTATTTATTTTTACAAATTTTTTTTTAAAAATTCATGTATTTTTACGAATTTTTTCATTAAAAAATTTTATTTATTATTTATATATTTTTTTCAACACCGCGCTCTTCACCCATTGAATGTTTGTTGTACTCTCACTAATAACGTCTATGGGCCGTTTCAATCCGCCTGCTTGCTGATCAGATTTTTTTGCCGTTGATCGTAGTCACAGTGTTGTGGAGTGTTGTTGTTGTATAATTTTATTTTCCATGCTTCTTATTGTTGTTGCTGTTGTAGCTACAAAAAGTTTTCGTTGTAGCATTGTATTCGCTTGGCTGCTGTAGCTGTTTGGAGACGAATCTCGCTCATCAAAAAACAACAAAAATACAAATTTTATAAAAAAGTTTTTGGTGCTTTTTTCAAAAAAAGTACCCTACTGACAATCTATTGAACCACGACTATATCATAGTCTAGCTTAAAGGACTATATGGAAGACTATTTAACTAGACTATAGTCTATTCTAAATTAAAGTCTTCTCAAAATACTAAAAAATAGTATATTTTAGAGACCACACAATAGCCTATTTAATGGATTAGATTTAAGACTATTTAATAGTCTAAATTATAGATTATTTAAAAGACTAGACATAGTTATTTATCATATTAAGTATTAGTCCATTTTATAGAGCAAAAAATAGTCTATTTAATAGAATAGCTTATGGTAAACTTTATAGACTAAATTATAGTTTATTTTATCGACTAAATTGCAATTTATTTAGTAGATTATAGTCTATTTAATAAACTAGTTTTTAGTCTTTTTACCATGCTAGGTGATAGTCTATTTAATAAACTACATTATAGTCTTTTAAATAAACGAGATTTTAGAATATTAAATAAACCTTATTGTAGTCTATCTAGTGTACTAGATTGTAGTCTACTTAATATACTAACTTAAACTTATGTTTTATTTAATAGACTTAATAATAAATAGTCTACTTATTAGACTATATTAAATTCTGTTTAAAAGCCGATATTATAGTATATTCAGTAGACAAAATTTTCGTCTATTTAATAAATAAAATTATAGTCCATTTAGTAGACCAGATTATAGTCATTTAAAAATACTATACTTTAGTCTATTTAACAGACTTGGTCATAGTCTATTAAATAGAGTGGAAGCTACACCACTTAACTGACCACAAACAACTCCACTTAACTGACCAAAAACTAGTTTATGAAATATCTGTTAAACAGACTATAATCTAGTTTATTAAGTAGACTATAATCTTCCAAATAGACTACAATCTAATCTTTTAAATAGTTTCTTAAATATTAAATAGACTACAATTTAGTTTAGTTAAATAGACTATAACTGAACTAAAACTGAACTTAAACTGAAGCAGAACTTAACAATAATCTGGTCTATTAAATAGTCTTTTATTTAATCTATTAAGTAGACTATATAGTCTATAAACTAGACTATTATCTATTACATTAAATAGACAAAAATCTAGTTTATTAAATAGACTATAATATGTTCCATTATTTAGACTATTTTCACGTTTGTTACATATTTTTACGGTAGCATACTTCCTTAGTCACTGCTGCTTCTTTTTAATACTTTATTATCGAGCTGTCAATAACAGTTTAATGTGTTTTTAGTTCAAGTGAATTTTCGTATTTTGTTTTTGTTTGTATCTCTTAAATGTCATCTGTATTTAGTCTTGATACTTTAGAGAGCAATACAAATTTGCTTAAATTTTAGTATTTTCGATTTAATGGGTTTTTTTGTTATTTTCATGTGTGAGATGCGAGTTGTAGTTCTCTAAATACAGTTGTTTTATTATTAATATTTTTATTGATATTTTAAGCTAAAAAATTTAAAAGATTTTAAACAATAAAATAAAATTTTATTGGACAAAAAATTTGGATTTTTTTTTTTGTAACCAGATTTACAATAAAAAAATTTGATGAATATTTAAATAACAGTGAAAGCTCTAGAAGATGGAGGTAGATTTGAATAAAATATTTTTTAAAAGCTTAAATTTTAAATCTTCTTAAGCTTTTAAGTTTAATGAGAGCTTTCAAGAGCTTTTCTATTACCTTTGTAAAGTTTCCCTTTTTTCTAGATTTTACTATATTTTTCTAACTTCACCTTTTAACTATTTCCACCGACCACCCCCCTGTTTTGATTTCGTTGTTAAGCATCTTAAAACGACTTCTGCTTTTAAGTGTTTTAATTAAAAACACGTTTTCATTAATTTTATTTGTTATTGTTGTTGTAGTTGTTTTATGTCTTTTATTTTATCTCAATTTAATCATTTTAAATTTGCTCTCTGGGTTAAAGATTATACAAGAAGAAAGAAGCTTCAACCTCTTGTACTCTAAACTTTACTTTCATTTTCGTTTTGCTGCTTAAACTATAAATAAAAGCTTTTTTTGTTACGTGTTTTTTAAGCTTTTTTTTTAAATTTTCATGTTTATAGCTTAACATGCACATTTAAATGTATGTGAATGTGTTTGTGTGTGTGAGTGTGTTTTTAACTACAGTTTATTGTTTCAAGTTTTCAGTTGTGAAAATTTTGTGAGTTTTTTTTTTTTTTGGATCTAAAAAAGTAACAATTGTTTGAATAATAAACTTCCTGCTTTTAAAAACGAATCAAGTTAATAACAGTGAAGGGCAAAAATTGGTCATAATTAAAAAAAGAAATAAACGAAATCATTATTATTTTCGTGTATTTATTTGACCAAATTATAGTCTATTTTAATAGACTAGCTTATAGTCTATTTTAATAGACTAGCTTATAGTCTATTTTAATAGACTAGCTTATAGTCTATTTTAATAGACTAGCTTATAGTCTATTTTAATAGACTAGCTTATAGTCTTTTTTTAATAGACTAGCTTATAGTCTATTTTAATAGACTAGCTTATAGTCTATTTTAATAGACTAGCTTATAGTCTATTTTAATAGACTAGCTTATAGTCTATTTTAATAGACTAGCTTATAGTCTATTTTAATAGACTAGCTTATAGTCTATTTTAAAAGACTAGCTTATAGTCTATTTTAATAGACTAGCTTATAGTCTTTTTTAATAGACTAGCTTATAGTCTATTTTAATAGACTAGCTTATAGTCTATTTAATAGACTAGCTTCTAGTCTATTTAAGTATGTATTATTTAATATGCTAATGGAGTAGTAAAAAAGCGTTAATTGGCGAATCGCTAATTAAAAAAACACTTTATAAGTTGAGTATAAAACACCCAAAACAAGTGTGATGAATTTAAAAACATTAATTCAAAATAAATCGCTTTTTAAATAAAGGAAATGAAAAAGCGCTTATATGAAAAAACCGCTATATAATGTTTTTAACTTAAGGAGCATCTCTCCCAGAAATCCTCTTATTTCACCAAAAACGAAATTGTAACACATTCTTTTCAAATTGATTTTACTTTCAATCGCTTTTAGATTTACTCTACATCTAACAATAGTCTTCTTCATTTAGCAAAGACAAATAAAAACGCAAAAATTCTAGTTGAGATATAAACCAACGTTTTTTAAAGTCTCAATATACTACTTTTTGGTGCAACTGTAATAACAAGGGTTAAATAAAGAAGAACATCATCTAAGCTTTATTTAAATGCCGGCGTCATTTATTGACTTAATTAGACGTCAAAAAATGATGTCGTCTAAGTTGATTTTATGGCTGGCACCATCTTTATGTCAAAAACAAAAGTTTTGTGGGAGAAAGTATACGTCTTATAGCAGAGACAGCAACCTGATAAAGATTTATTAAAATCATAATTAAATTTTTAAAAGTTTCAGGTTATGTACAAAATCCCTCTTCTCTGTTTGTTATCCTAATTTTGTTCTAAAAAAAATCTGAAAAAATTAAAAAAATAAATAAATTTATTTATTAATTTAAATTTAATTCCCTCCAACAAAAACTATTCAAAATTCTAACAGATTTTTACCAACAAATTACTTATTTTCAATACGCCGTTAAAAATAACACGTTTTCTAACATACAGAGACCGTTGATTATAACTTTGTTGCCGAGTAGAATGATAACTGCCGCCGATGACTTTATATCAGTGACACTGTAATTAAACAGCTGTTAACCCCAATATTTTTTGTAAACAAACGCTGAAAATGACTACGAATTTTGTAGAAAAAGGCGCCAGTCAGGAAAATAAAATTATTTTAACTTTATTAAATGGCACTGGGTATATTTTTGAAGTGGAGGGTAAGTTAACTCTCTAATCAATCAAAATAATTTAAATTTTTACTAGAAATTTCCGAACCAACAGATTACATGAAGTTAAGAAAACAGCACCGCATAGTGGGCGCTTTGGTGGGCACTTGTACCACTCGAGGATGGTCGGCCAATGACTGTAGTAAGTTATGGAAATAAGCAATATTTTATTATTTTAATAGAGAACTTTTAAAACAAAATTCCAGCCATGCCCGTGGAATTAACACCTCTAGAAACAAGACTTTTGGTGGAGCAGAATATAGCCATTTTGGTATCCAAAAGGGAACAATTGTTGAAAACTTTAGGGCAAGATGAATTGGAAAAATATCAACAACAATTTGATATAAGAATAAAACAACAAGAGGATCACCTAAAGGAGGAAAAAGTTAAAGAATCTGAAAGAAATATGGAGAAAATTATGGCAGGAAAAAGGAAGAAATTAATAAAACAAGGAGTAAAAGAGAAAGGTAAATTAAGGTAATAAAGACTTATTGCTCAAATTTAGTTTAACTCTAGTTCAGTTCTAGTTTATTTCTAGTTCAATTCTTCAAAATTTCAATTCTGAACCTTTGCCTCTTAGTTCTAGTTTCGTTTTAGAGTAGTTCTAGTTACTAGTTCAGATCTATTTCAGTTCTGTTCTAAAGTATCATTAAGGCTAAATGATTACTATCAGCCTACGGTCAAAGATTGCTGCCATCAAAAGGGAGCTTAACTGGCTTATATAAAATCGGATATTAGAAGATAACAGAATTTTACGTACAGCAAAAAGGACATCAGATATGATCAGATGTTTATATAACATCGATATTAACTACTGAATACCAGATAGTAAGACATTCGGTACTTAGGCAGATTAGTATTCATGGTCACAGTCATTATTTCTGAACTGAAATTACAGATGGTCTAGCCAGACATGCTGAAATGCTTAGTGATGTATACATCGAGGAGGAACTGAGTTAACCTGTAAGACTTGCCGTTTATATGGCCTAGATACTACATTTGAAGGACTAGACAGTTATACGCTTTCAATAGGATTTTGGTGCAGATTATTATTGGACACTGTATTCTGGGAGTCCATGCGTGAAAGATTGGTTCTGCTTACAGTAGCTTTTAACGCAATTTTCATCACACACTAGAGGCAGAGATAGTTTTTTAATTATTGTGTCACTTATTAGTCCCACACCAGTTCCAGTTTGATTCTAATTCAGTACCAATTCATTCCTTGTACATTTCTAGTTTAGTTCTAGTCCAGTTCTAGTTCAATTCTATTTCAGTTTTAGTTCAGTTCTAGTTTAGCTCTAGTCCAGTTCTGATTCAGTTTTATTTTATTTTTTCTTGAATTCCAATTAAATACGATCGGATTTAAACTTCTACGTTTTGCTTTTTTTAATTAATTTAATATCAACATTTTTGAAATCAATTTAATTATTTTCCTCCAGATATTCTTTTAAACTCCTCCGATATATTACAAGAAATCCGTGATAATATCAAATTTGATACCAAAAATGCTTTACTGGACATTCCCTGTGCACATCCAGCAACTCATGGTAATTATCTGAAAATCTTACAAATTTCTCGCTTAATTCCATTTTCTCTCTTTTTTTAGTTGCCAATTTAGTAAATTTCTCTCAACCCGATCGTTCCTTAAAATATCTAGTCTTTCGCCATTATTGGCAACAAGGCAAATATGTCACCTGTGGTGATGCTTTTGGTGCGGATTTTCTTATCTATCCTGGAGATCCTCTACTCTATCATGCCTCCCACATTGTTATATTATTAAAAAGTCCGAAAATTAATCCTTTAGATTTTGTAACTAAAGTACGTTTATCGGTGACGGTAAATAAATTATGTGTGTTTGCGTATTTTGCAGAAGAGTCGTTAGAGGATGAGGGGAAGGAACCAAAAATTATCTACCAAACGTTTGTTTGGGAAGGTAATCGTGATAAAGAATATTAGTTTGTAATGAGAAGCTGTATATAAGAAATAAATCAAGTCAAGATATGCAAAGAAATAAATCAAGAAAACAATCAAGACTGAAAGGTAAAATTTTTGATTTATTTTATTTTATTTTATTTTATTTTATTTTATTATTATTTTAATTATGGGGAAAATTATTTACATTGTTAATTTAAATTATTTTTATTTTATCTTCACCAAATTCCCCCATTTATGGTCAATTACTAAAAGAAATTCTAATTAATTTCGAACACTTCTGGTCGGAACTCTTTCAATTAAATCGATTTGCAATTAATTACACAAAACACGTAGTAAAATTCTTTAAAATCATTCTTCTCTCATCTCAATAGCTTTTTAATGTCTTAATCTGAAAAACAAAAACAAAAACAAAATAAGAAACTCATTAAATCTTGAAAATCACACATAACATCTTGCAATTGGAAAACAACCATTAAGAAAAGTAGGATTTTATTAGCATTTTCTTTCATTCTTTCTTAACCAAAATTCAAAATACTCTCAGGTACTGCGATCACTATCTTTGTGCATTTAAGTTTTATTTCACAAATGCGATAAAAAGCCAAATACAGTAATAAAGATAATGACAACGATAACAACAACAATAATAATAGAAAATGTCTGATGCGATCAAATGATAATGAAAATGATGATTTTAATGTTGATATTCCTTTTCTATAACTTCCAAGATCCTCATCTTTGTTACAATGAGTCTAACAATTTTTTTTTTTGGTTTGGCATGACTTTGGCTGAGGATTCAAGAGAGAGGAGATAGTTTAAGACGACGACGACTGTCAGTTAGTTAGTTACAAAGTAACTAAAATAAATGAAATGTATTTTTTAGTTATTTTTTCTGTTTTTATGTTCAAATAAGCCATGACCAAAATGGCTAAGATACCGTTTATGGTAAATAAATGAAATTAGACCCCAAAGGCGTATGAACAAGTACAATCGTCAACTTAGTCATACATACAGTGTATTTGTCGAATGTGCACAGGAGAATGAAGTTTGTGAAAAATTTATAATGAATTCATGAATTTTTACATGAAGGCTACGGACAATACAGGTTGTGGACAACTTAAAGGGGACAAATAGAGAATAATAAGCGGTAGTTGGGTAATGGAGAGAAGGTCTTCTAGATCCCATGCCAATTGGCATACACATAGGAATCTGTATCGACCTATTGTGCGTTCGCCGTCTAAGAAAAGAAAATCAAACCATTAATGACTTTAGGAATTCTAAATTTTCTCCTATCAACGCCTTTAAAGTAGAACATGTTTGGTATAAAATCCCTCATACAATTTTGGGATCTCTGAAATGTCCTACCGTTCTCGCCACACACACTTCATTCGATGTCTTTGATGACACCCATAATATTAAAATGTTAACGTAGAGTAGAATGTCCAGTATGGACGCACCTCATCCTACTAAGCTTGATTTTTCTCAAATTTAGACCATCAATAGTCTTTTTCTCTGCATTTCCAGATATTATTCTCTTAGTTCTGTCAACCGTTTCAGTTCTGTGTGACTCTGTCGCTCATTCATGTAGCCTGGCTTTCTATGCGGCGAAAGTCGTCGGATTTCCCAAGTCCACAATCGGTAGAAATCTAGTTTCATTGGCAAATTTTTCTGTCTCCACATCCCTGATCACTCAAGTAATGTGTGCCGTTCCGCTTGCTAAAAAGCGTTTTTTGCTCCTTAGAATCCAGGACGGTCTGGAAAATGGTATTTTTAGTTTCCAACGTTCACCTTATTCCAGACTACACTCTTTAATCGCACATATCTCCGCCTGCAAGTCCATATTATGGTCTGGTAATCGGAGTCATACTTTAGTTACTGGTTCTTTTTAAAGAGACCCAATCCTGTCCTATCTTCCTGCCTGGAGCTATCTATGATGCAGTTAGTCCCTAAGGTTGACAGATTTCTGTCCAACCAGGAGTGTATGTCTGGTATTCGAGTGATGCAATTGGTCCTAAGTTTCCTCCACGGATATCCATACATGTGAGCACAATATACTGATGTATTAATTTTCGTCCCTTAACGATCCTCTTGAGTGTGGGTGATATTTTCTGTCACCTGCTCTTCTGGTTCTTGCCATCGTAAAGCTACCTGCACACGTGAAACCTGATAAGTCTAAGCTTATTAGGTTTTCCTTGGTGCGGTAGTCTTACATTTTTGGCTGCCTTTCCGTAGGCTGTTTTATCTATCTTAAAAAATAGCTGTGGATAGAAGAAGACTGTTCGCAGAGCCCTGTTTTATGACCAGCACAAGGAGAGTGCCATCTAGATACTTTTCCCTCTAGAATACCTCCCATTTCTCTGCATGCCGTGGCTTGTTCAATTTCTCAAGAACGCTGAGTATGCAATTCGAAGTGAACTTGCTGGCGTTTCACGTACACTGACACGTACTTAAGCTTTGTAACATCCCATGAGGGTGGTATGCTACCGACGAGTTCTTGGACAAGGTTGTTTTAAAAGTTCATTATTGAAATTGAAGTACTTCCGACCAAATCAACTTCTCTCTTTTGTCTTCGGAAATTTTACTAGACGAACACCATGTATCAATCACTACGCAGCATAGATCGTCTCGGTATTACTTTCTGTTCACTTTTGCGTAAGACGGTGGCTCCTTATCACCTTAATAGTGAACTGAACTAGAAATGAAGTAGAACTGAATTGGACATGAACAAGAATTGAACTCAAATTCAAATGGAACTGAACTAGAATTGAACTTAATTTGAACTAGAACTTAACCGGACATGAACTAGAACTGAACTGGAACTAGAAAAGGAACTAAACTAAGACTGCAATAGAACTGATACAAAACAGTGCTTCAAGTAAAGCAAGTTTATTTTTAAAACGTCTACATTAAACTGTTTCTCCCCTTTTATTTTCCACCAAATTAGAAAAAGATCTTTTCAAAAAAAAAAGCCTACGATAAAATGCATTAGTTATGGTTGATGCCACATATTCTCCAGCATAAAAAGTTGCACATACATGATTTGACAATGATCAAAATAAAGGTAATAAAAAAACAAGTAAAAGAGATACCTGTGGAAGCTGCAATTTAACAAAAAAAATGTAAAACTACAGGTTTTCCAGCAAACAAAAAGCATCAAATTTCAAATAATTTTGGAGTTTACGCATTTTGGGCAGTTGTTACCAATTTGGATGGACTGGATGGAGTAACCAAAAAATTATTAATGAGGCATAAGTAGCTAAAGAAAAAGAGCTTTGGCTCGGTTACATTTGCATAATGAGATGAGTTAAGAAAATTTAGATTGATTGGAGGACATTAAAAGGGATTTCTTTCAAGGAAAATAAAAATAAATAAAGATAAGAATAGAATTGATTTAAATGCACAGACAACTTTAATGAGTTCTATTCCCATTGCTTAACGAGAACCTGCTGTCTTCTTCTAAAGTTCTCTGTCAGCTTTTAGCATTTTAGAAATATTTTTATTAATCGTTGCAATTAGCTTCCGTGTTAAGATTGCAAGTTGTTCTTTCCACTTTTAAGCGAAAAAACAAATGTCTTGCAAATTGAAATTAAACGTCTTTTGCAACACAATAAACTCGTAAGATATCAAATGCCTTAAGGCTGACTTTATGCCACAAGTTTAAGCCTCCAGCAATCAATTCCATAAGAAGTTGCATTACAGCCTCTTGATCATTAAATGATAAGATTTCTATTTTATTCCCTAACAAATATTCAACTCAAATACAAGAAGAGAGTTTTTTTAATTAATTATTGATTTAAAAAAACTTTAACTTAAATTTGTTTCTTCTCTGTTTAATAGAGAAAATTTATGATCCCAATTTTCTGGTTGTAAAATTTATGAGATTTTTCTTTCTTAAGCGATTGAATTGGCTGCTTTCCAAAGATGTTTATTGGTGATTTGTCAGCGGGTATATTTTTTCAATTTAATCCAGTGATTTTTTTCAACAGTTGTTTATGAGACGACACGCCCATTTTGGCTTTATAAATTGTAGCGTTGTTTGATTTGATAGTTATCATAATATTGGAAGAGGATTAGAGCAATTTTTGTTTTTGGCACGAGCTAAAAAAATAATTGAAAACGTTTGTTTACAACAAATTTTAAGTTGAAATCGATTGAGGTAACAAATATAAATTAAGAAATAAACTGAACTATTTGGAATTGTTTTCAAAATGGTGAAGGTTCATTTGGATTATCTTCACCACTCAGGTCATCATTCTCTTCCACCACCATATCTTTAAAACGTCCGCCCAAATGTTGGTATCAGACTGGGAAGACTCATTGTCGTTAGTTGGAGGTAGAGCATCATCTACGAAAGAAACTGCAACCGTTTCTCCTCTACTTTAATTTTCTAGGCAACGTGTTCAGGATTGTCTTCATCTATAAAGACGCAGAGCCAATTGCTATCTAATCCGTAGCATAAACAAACAAATTGGCTCTAATGATTCCTGGTTTAGAACCACGACCACCCTCCTTAGGCCTGCATCTGGAGCGTCAATCTTGACCATCTTCTAATTGTTTTTAGGAAGATCAGGATCCTGGATGAGTGCTGGTCCTTCTGCAGTTGTAGGTCGTTCTGCCGGAATAACTGCTAGAGATCTCGGTTTGTGAGGCTTCTCGCTTACCGGTACAACTTTCAGTCTCGCACTAAGCTAGAATTCTCCTAGAGACACGACAGCTAAACGCAGAATTAGCTCAGAACGATTGCTACCACATCATCATTCTATGGAGATGGGCCTGGTTTATCATTGAGGAACTTCCTGTACACCTTCAACAGTTTTTGACGGATCAGGTACCATTTCTTAAATGAGATGGCTGACATTTCCGTCAATGATAGCACGTTCTTGGGACCTCACTGAGTGGCCTATTGACTATTTCTATCTTATGCCTCGGAAGTCTCTGGCTGTTTGGTGCCGGGTGAAGAATCTTCATCCAATCTTTGCCGTTTAGGTGCTCCCGAGATAGTAGCATCGTACCCCCATCTGTTAATGAAGAGGAGCCTATACATGGGACTCCTTGTCGTTTTTCGCAAGATTATCGTCTAACTTGGATCCAAGGCCGCACGCCTTTCAATGAAAACTTCTTGCAGAGGCTTCCTGCGACATAGGGTCTTAGTGACCATTGTGGAAGAGGACGGTTTTGAGGTACCTTACGGTTCCGTTATAGATATTCTCTGACAAATTTTCGCAGCAGCAGATGCGGATTTCCCTACAGCATCCGAATTTGCTTCGGACAAGACTTTAGCATGTTTGAAAGAAACATGCCATGATGGCAACACCTGCCTCACTGCCAGGTACGACTAGTAATCTTTCACCACCTTAAAATTACAAGTGCGAGGAAGGAAAGAAAGGATAGATAGCAAAAAACGGGATAGAAGATTAAAAAAGGGAGGTCCATTTCGGTCCGCGAGTCTGTCAGTTGTGTCAGGTATTAAGGAGGAGACAATACCAGTAATTGCCCGGTATTGAACTGCATCCTGAGTTTATAAATGAGTACGTATATGTCCATTTGTACAACGTACCATATACATATGAAATCTAACATCATAACCAAAGCAAAAACTTCAGCAACTTGTTCAGGTGATGCGATTGATGAGACTAATTGTACAATCTAAATCATGATCACGTTCCAGGCCTAAGTATGATACATCACCTACTATCACCAGATCTAAGAAATGTAAGAAGTAAATCTTGACAAATACCTTTTCATATCCATCATCTGGGGACGCGCCCGATGACAGAATTAGAACTGAGCAAGAAGTGAACTTGAACTGAACTGGAAGTGAACTTGAATTGAACTAGAACTGGACTTAAACTGAACTTGAACTGAACTAGAAGTGAACTTGAACTGAACTAAAACTGAATTAGAACCGAATTAAAACTGAACTTGAATAGAACTTGAACTGAACTTAAACTAAACTTGAACTGAACTAGAAGTGAACTTGAACTGAACTAAAACTGAACTAGAACTGAACTTAAACTGAACTTGAACTGAACTAGAAGTGAATTAGAACTGAACTAGAACTGAACTTAAACTAAACTTGAACTGAACTAGAAGTGAATTAAAACTGAACTAGAACAGATCTAGAGCTGAACTAAATTAGAACTGAACTAAACTGAACTGGAATCTTAAGTTCTGTAATACTTCCTTTCAACCAGGTTGCATACATCCATCAGATGTAGTATGTTACCAAGAATCTTAACTTTTTGAGTACATTAATTTTGCATCCTCCACTTACATCTTCCACTCAGCCAAATCTTATGCTGGCAACTAATTTAACATTGAAAAATTCCCCAACAATTTCTTATTTTGATGTCGGCTCATTTTACAATGATTGATGGTCTTTTATTCGAGAATTTATTATATTTGATAACTCTACTTTATCTAATAAAAAAAGCTCTTTACATCTAAATGTTGTAGTTTATTTGTTGTTGGAATTTTATTACATATTTTTTTTTCCTTTTGCTTACAGTTGTGACCATTAAACTGCTCAACGAGTAATAAATTTTTTTTACCATTAACAATGTTAACAATTACATAAGTTTTTTTTTGTAAATAAATCGTCTTTATGTTTAACGATTCACTGAGTAATCAGGCTGATTTACAATTATGTTGATCTTAGAAAAATCAACTATTAAAAGGAGTTGATTTTCTTTTATTTTTGCCATTTTGTATTTTCTATAAAGTTAATAAACTTTTTTTTTTTGTTAAGTGGAAATTGTAACTTAAGACATCTGAATGTTGTAAAGAAATTTTCCTATAACATTTTTTCCTTTTTCTCGTTGTTTTAATTCTTAGCAATAATATCAATAATGTCAGTAGCAAATGAAAAGACAACAATAATAATAGTCATTAATAAGTTCTCGTAAAGGTTATGGTTTAAGTCGTTAGACTAACCTAAATAGTCCAACTAAGTTGTGAACATAATATTTTTTATTCCAACATTAGGCAAAGACTCTGTTTCGTTAACAGGGGGGAGTAAAATGTGGTGTTCGAGTTCAGTTTTAAAACAGTTTTTTTTTTCATCATCCACATAATGATGATGTGTTCTACGTTACTTCTGCGTTAAGTTGTCGCGTTTCTTAGAGAATTCTAGCCTGGCGCGAGACAGGAAATGATACAGGAATGCGAGATTCCTCAAAGACCGAGATTAGTTCAGTTCTAGTTCAATTCTAGTTCAGTTCTAATTCAGTTCTAGTAAAGTTTTAGTTCAGTTCTAGGTCAGTTCTAATTCAGTTCTAGTAAAGTTTTAGTTTAGTTCTAATTCAGTTCTAGTTCAGTTCTACTTCAATTCTAGTTCTGTTCTAGTTCAATTCTAGTTCAGTTCTAATTCAGTTCTAGTAAAGTTTTAGTTTAGTTCAAATTCAGTTCTAGTTCAGTTTTAATTCAGTTCTAGTACAGTTCAAATCCAGTTTTAGTAAAGTTTTAGTTTAGTTCAAATTCAGTTCTAGTTCAATTTTAATTCAGTTCTAGTTCAGTTCAAATCCAGTTTTAGTTCAGTTTTAGTTCAGTTCTAGTTCAGTTCTAATTCAGTTCTAGTTCAGTTCAAGTACAGTTTTAGTTCATTTCTAGTTCAGTTTTAGTTTAGTTCAAGTCTAGTTTTAGTTCAGTTTTAGTTCAGTTTTAATTCAGTTCTAGTTCAGTCCAGTTTTAGTTCAGCATTAGTACAGTTCTAGTTCTGTTCTAGTTGAGTTCTAATTCAGTTCTAGTTCAGTTCTAATTTGGCTTTAGTTCTGCTCTAGTTCTGTTCTAGTTTTGTTCTAAGTCTTTTCTAGTTCAATTTTAGTTCAGTTCAAATTTAGTTCTAAATCTCTTCTGAAGTATTAACACCAACATTTCAGTTACCCTAAACCTCTTCCTCAAATCGCATCACCACTTTGCCAGACATTAAATGATTTTATAATGAGTATTTTTCCACTTCCAAGAAAATTAACTTATTTTCTTGGTATCCAACAGAGAAGTAATAAAAGAAAAGCCAAAACAATAACAAATAATAAACAATAAAGTAAAGAACAAAATAAATGTCTACAAAAGTAAATGAAATAATAACAATAAAACCTTATTAAGAGGTTAAAGTTTAAAATGTACGACATGAGTTGCTTATGTTTCCGTAGTAAGAGACCAACATCATGAAATGATTGACAAATGAATGTAAAAGAAGCTTAAAAATGATGAAATGAAACCAAAATGAATTCAACTTTAAATATTTAAATTTAAAGAAATAATTCAAGCGTTTAATATTAAACACATTTTTATGGATTTTTTTTTCTCAATTCATTTCTAAGAAAAATTGCTTTAACTAAAATTTATTTTATGCATCCTTGTACCAAAAAATAAACAAGAAAACAACCACTTAACTCTGGAAAATGAAAGGATAATATTTTTTCGGCTTTTGCTAAGAAAAAAAGCGAAAAAAATAAACATTTTGTGCTAAAGAAATAAAAAAAACAACATTAAAATATATTTCAACATAATGAAATGTAAGCAAATGGAAGGGAAAATTAAAAGAAAACAACTAAAAGGGGGAAGAAGATTTATCCTGCCACAATGAAGACTAAAAGGAAAAAATGTATGAGATTTCTTATGGGAAAAGTATATCACATCCTTAGAAATTTTTTAAAAAGTAATAGGAAATTGTTAGTATGAAAATTGTTATATTTTTAACGAAATTTAATGAAAATAATGATAATTATAATATTTAGTGGAAATTTAAATTTTTATTGGAAATTTAAATTTTTACTGAAAATTTAAATTTTTAGTGAAAAATTTCAATTTTTAGTGAAAAATTTCAATTTTTAGTGAAAAATTTCAATTTTTAGTGAAAATTTCAATTTTATTGAAAAATTTCAATTTTTAGTGAAAATTTAAATTTTTTGTGAAAATTTGGATTATTAGTGCAAAATTTGAATTTTTAGTGAAAATTTAAATTTTTAGTGAAAATTTAAATTTTTAGTGAAAGTTTAAATTTTTAGTGAAAATTTCAATTTTTAGTGAAAATTTCAATTTTTAGTGAAAAATTCCATTTTTTAGTGAAAATTTAAATTTTTAGTGAAAATTTCAATTTTTAGTGAAAATTGAATTTTTAGTGAAAAATTGAATTTTTAGTGAAAAATTGAATTTTTAGTGAAAAATTGAATTTTTAGTGAAAAATTGAATTTTTAGTGAAAAATTGAATTTTTAGTGAAAAATTGAATTTTTTGTGAAAAATTAAATTTTTTGTGAAAAATTGAATTTTTTGTGAAAAATTAAATTTTTAGTAAAAAATTGAATTTTTAGTGAAAATTTCAATTTTTTGTGAAAAATTGAATTTTTAGTGAAAAATTGAATTTTTTGTGAAAAATTGAATTTTTGTGAAAAATTGAATTTTTTGTGAAAAATTGAATTTTTTGTGAAAAATTGAATTTTTTGTGAAAAATTGAATTTTTGTGAAAAATTTCAATTTTTAGTGAAAATTTCACTAAAAATTGAAATTTTCAATTTTTAGTGAAAATTTCAATTTTTAGTGAAAAATTTCAATTTTTAATGAAAAATTGAATTTTTTGTGAAAAATTTCAATTTTTAGTGAAAAATTGCACTTTTAGTGAAAAATTGAATTTTTAATGAAAATTTAAATTTTTTAGTGAAAAATTGAATTTTTAGTGAAAAATTTAAATTTTTTAGTGAAAATTTCAATTTTTAGTGAAAAAAATTGAATTTTTTGTGAAAAATTGAATTTTTACTGAAAATTTCAAATTTTAGTGAAAATTTCAATCTAGAATATTTAAAAAAGGTAACAAAAAAGTTTTCCTCGCAGTCGGTAGGATTCGAACCTACGCTCCCAGAGGGAATCTGATTTCTAGTCAGACGCCTTAACCGCTCGGCCACGACTGCTCCACGGGAACTTTTTGATGAAATATGGAAACTAACTTTACCTTTAAATTCCTTCCAAAAATATCTTAAAATTACTTTAGATAAAACTGACGGGTCCTATAACGGGTTCCATTATATAGCATGATTTTCTAGATGACAAGTCCTCACAAAATTCATCAGTCTCAATTTTACATATTACTCTTTCAAAAATAACTCTTCGCAGTCGGTAGGATTCGAACCTACGCTCCCAGAGGGAATCTGATTTCTAGTCAGACGCCTTAACCGCTCGGCCACGACTGCCTGCATTTAACTTCTTTTTAATGGATCCATATATCTGAAGATCTTTTGTATATGAATCTTTCTAAATAAATCTTCAGTTTATTAGATCCTGGAGAGATTTTGGTTTAAGGAAAATGTATCTGATCAATAGCGAATGAATTAAAGTTATAAATTCAATCATTAAGACTTCATATTTTAAACTCTTTAAAACTTGTTTAATATGAATCCGTAATCTGCTTAAGTTGTCTATTTTTAGCGTTATGCTTTTTTTGCATAAATAAATTTAGGTGTTAAATGCCAAAACCTGTATAAAGACATCTCTTCTCCTCTTCTTCATGCAGGTTTAATCTAATACAACTAATTATTATTTAGTTTATATAATTAACTGGTTGATATCATTTTCATTATAAAACTATTTTAATTATACGCTTCAGGTATTTCTGCCATTAATGTGATATTGATTTATATTAAATTAGTGAAAATCTAGATGCCCATCAATATTTGGTGAAAGTTTTAGTTAAATTAATCGAGTTATAAATTTTAGTTATTTATTTGTGCAACAAATTAAAGAGAGTCCAAAATATCTCCTTTAAACGCAGTCGGTAGGATTCGAACCTACGCTCCCAGAGGGAATCTGATTTCTAGTCAGACGCCTTAACCGCTCGGCCACGACTGCTCCACGGGAACTTTCTGATGAAAAATGGAAACTAACTTAACTTTTAAATTCCTTCCAAAAATATATGACGGGTCCTATAACGGGTTCCATTATATAGCATGATTTTCTAGATGACAAGTCCTCACAAAATTCATCAGTCTCAATTTTACATATTACTCTTTCAAAAATAACTACTCGCAGTCGGTAGGATTCGAACCTACGCTCCCAGAGGGAATCTGATTTCTAGTCAGACGCCTTAACCGCTCGGCCACGACTGCTTGTAATACGAAAATTAGTAGACTCAAGAATAGACTATTTTCTAATAAATAAAAAATGCTTCAGGAATTAATCTATAATTCAGTTCGACTGCTAAATTATAAAATATTCCAAAAACTAATCTGTAGTATAGACCAGGAAGTAAACTATGGTCTAGTAAACCATTGGTTAACTGGATCAGTTAAGCTATTTTCAACTCTAGTAGTGATAATAAGTCCTACTTCAGCAATTTAGCTTCTATCCTATTAGTCCTCTTCAGCATCAAAACTACAGTCTAATCAGAAGACTTAACTATGTAATAATCTACTTCGGAAACTTAGCTACAGCTCAGCTAAACTGTAGTCTACTTCAGGAGCGAACTATTGTTAATAATCGCAACTTAGCGTCAGTCCTTTGCAAACTTATCTACAGTGTATTTCTTCATTAAATCTTTAGTCTACACTAACAGCTTAACTGTACTCTACTCCAGCACCTGAATTATAGTCGAGCAAAAAAATTACTTCTTCTACTCTAGCAACTTCAGACCACTGCCTAAACTTAAGTCTACTACAGCGGCAAGTATAATATATCGACAAATCGGTAGTCTATTCCAACAAAAAAATAATAATCTACTGCAGCGTCAAAACTGAAGTTTAATTCAACGGCCCAACTTAAGATTTCATTAGCGGTTAAACTAAAGTCTATTTCAAATGCCAAACTATATTATAATCGAACGACTAAACTGTAGCTAAATTGTAATTTACTTCAGAGCTTAACTATAGTTTACTTCAACAACCAAACCGTAGTTTACTAAATTAAAAACAACTTCAATGGTAAAACGGTTTAATCGAACGTTTAAACTGAAGTTTTCTCCGGCTCTTAAATACAGCGACTAAACTTAAGTCTATTCCAGCAGCAAAATTATTATTTACACCAGCGCTTTGGAGTGGCGAAAATATAGTTTACGCTAGCGGCTATACTATAGCTTACTTCAGCGGCTAAACTGCAGATAACTCTAGTTACTATAATGAAGTCTACTTTAGCAGCAAAACTACAGTTTAATCCAGCGACAGTTGTTTTTTTTTCCAGCAGCAAAATTACTATTTACTCCAGCGCTGGTTTGTAGTTTACTCTTGTGCTTAACTATAGTTTACTGTAACAGCTCAACTGTTGTTTACTCTAGCACTTAATTTAAGTTTATTTAGCTGTCTAGTACAGCTGCTTAACCTCGTACAGCGGTAAAATAAACTGTAGTCTCTCCCAGCGATAAAATTACAACCCACGCTAGCGGCTAAACTGTATCTTATTGAAGCTATTAACTGTAGTTTAGTAGTATTCGAATTGCTAAACTCTTTTCAAGTCCTTGAAATTTGTAGTCATATCGGAGTTAAAGTCTTGTTTCTAGATAAATCTGTGGACTAATTTAATATAAATTAGTAAATAAACTAAACATGTGTTTAGTTTTAACTGCAAACTAAAGCCTGATTAGAGATTGAACTAAAGGTTAATTTTGACATTGAACTATAGTCTAGTTTTGTGAATAAACTATAATTTAGTTTAGACAATAAAGTAAAGTTTACTTTAAAATCTAAACGATGATTTTGTTTAGGCACTAAACTACAGTTAAGTAGTTAAGTGCTTAATATTGTTTAGTTTAGGTGTTATCTTTAGTTTTGTTTAAACACTAAACTATATTAGAGTTAAGGCACTAAACTATAGCATAGTTTAAATATTACGTTAAAGTACAGTTTAGATAGTTAATTTGACACTAAACTATAGTCTAGTTAAGATATTGAATTGAAGTTTAGTTTCGACGTTTAGTTTAGTTTAGAAATTAAACTATAGTTTACTTTAGACAATAAACTATTATTTAGTTAAGACAATAAACTGTAGTTTAATTTTTTAAGTAAACTGTAATTAAGTTTACGCATTAAATTATAGTTTAGACACTAAACTATAGTTTAGCTAAGGTATTAAATTTAAGTTTAGTTTCGACGTTTACTTTAGAAACTAAACTTAAGTTTACTTTAGACACTAAACTATTGTTTCGTTTAGACTATAAACTGAAGTTTAATTTACAAAGTAAATTATAATTAAGTTTATGCACCAAATTATAATTAAGACACTAACTAACGTTTAGTCTAATTAAGACATTAAATTGAAGTTTAGTTTAGAAACTAAACTAAAGTTTATTTTAGACATTAAACTATTGTTTTGTTTAAACTATAAACTGTAGTTTAATTTACTAAGTAAACTGCAATTAAGTTTAAACACTAAAATATAGTTAAGACACTAAACTATAGTTTAGTTAAGACATTAAATTGGAGTTTAGTTTAGAAACTAAACTAAAGTTTACTTAAAACATTAAACTATTGTTTTGTTTAGACTATAAACTGTAGTTTAATTTACTAAATAAACTGTAATTAAGTTTAAACACTAAAATATAGTTAAGACACTAAACTATAGTTTAGTTAAGACATTAAATTGAAGTTTAGTTTAGAAACTAAACTATAGTTTACTTTAGACATTGAACTATTGTTTCGTTTAGACTATAAACTGTAGTTTAATTTACTAAGTAAACTGTAATTAAGTTTTAACACTAAAATATAGTTAAGACACTTAACTATAGTTTAGTTAAGGCATTAAATTGAAGTTTAGTTTAGAAACTAAACTAAAGTTTACTTTAAACACTTAACTATTGTTTCGTTAAGACTATAAACTGAAGTTTAACTTACAAAGTAAATTATAATTAAGTTTATGCACCAAATTATAATTAAGACACTAACTAACGTTTAGTCTAATTAAGACATTCAATTGGAGTTTAGTTCAGAAACTAAACTTAAGTTTACTTAAGACATTAAACTATTGTTTCGTTTAGACTATAAACTGTAGTTTAATTTACTAAGTAAACTGTAATTAATTTAAACATAAAATTGTAGTTTAGACACTGACGTATAGTCTAGTTTATACACTTTGCTGTATACCATTCTACCGTAGGATCATAAGAAAACCTGTAGGTTAAGAATATTATGTATCAAAATTAGTTCAGGATGGTGCAGGTTCAATCTCCAGATTGACTTTCAGTTAATTAACAAGAATTTTCATATCTCCTTTACGATTCTCTTTACTCATTTTTAATTTCTGAAAATTATCGCTTCATTCCTTTGAATTCAGAAATCCCACGATAACCTTTTCCTGTTTTCCCATGAATTTATCGTTTCACCAATAAATTTCCTTTATTGAATTCCATCACATATTTCTCCCTTTTATTATCGATTCCATAATTTCCGTTTTCTAAACAGGATTTCTATAGAACTAAACACTCATCTAGCCGCCACATGTCATCCACGTTAGAATTCCAACAAATAAACACGGTCTCCATCAAACGAATCTAATGTCGCCGAACAGTTTTTTTTAACACGAAAACCATTTAAAGAAACACATGTAATTTCCGCAATAAACATTTATTAAACAATTATTATTGTTATTATTGTTATTGTTATTATTGTTATTAATAAAACACAAAACCACTTGGAATTATTTACATTTCACATAGAAAATCCGTTTGCGTTTCTTTTTTCCCAGAAAGAAAAAAAAGTTGGTTACTGGTTGGTTAAATACATAATAACACACACACACAGACATACGCAAATGATTTTACCCTGAAATCTTAGTTACTTTTCAATAGAAAACAATTTTATAAGATTTTTTGTTATCATAAACAACAAAAACAACATAACAAAATAGACAAACGTACTTGTTTTGCATAATGAAGCCGCAATAAGTATTTAATCCATGCCAATTCTATAGCTAAAGTCACGCTTATGCCACACGACATGACAATCAAGTTGGTTAAGAGTGGAAAGTAAAAAGAATCACACAAACCAGTTGTTAAGTGCTGAGGACGTAAGTGAATAAAAAACTGCAATATGATACTAAATGGTATGATGATCATCAAATGGATACGATTCTTTTATTTTATTTTATTTTATTTATTTTTCACTTTATGCGAATAAAAGCGGCATTGTTTTAGTTTTGATAGTGATGAGAATAAAACGAATTAATGTTCACTAGTGGCATTCTAATGAAGTTCAGCTTTAATTCGAACTCTCTTCCAGTTTTGTTCTAGTTTAGTTTTACTTCAGTTCCAGTTCAGTTCCAGTTTAGTTCAAGTTCAAGTTTAGTTCTAGTTTAGTTTTATTTCAGTTCTAGTTCAGTTCTAATTCAGTTCTAGTTTAGTTCTAGTTCTAGTTCAGTTCTTGTTCAGTTCAAGTTCCAGTTCATTTCCAGATTAGTTCTAGTTCAGTTCAAGTTCAGTTCTAGTTTTACTTCAGTTCCAGTTCATTTCCAGATTAGTTCTAGTTCAGTTTTTATTCAGTTCTAGTTGAGTTCAAGTTCAATTCCAGTTTAATTCTTGGTCAGTTCCAGTACAGTTTAAATTCAGCTTAAGTTCAATTCCACTTCAGTCCTAGTTTAGTTTTACTTCAGTTCTAGTTCAGTTCTAATTCAGTTCTAGTTTAGTTCTAGTTCTAGTTCAGTTCTTGTTCAGTTCAAGTTCCAGTTCATTTCCAGATTAGTTCTAGTTCAGTTCAAGTTCAGTTCTAGTTTAGTTTTACTTCAGTTCCAGTTCATTTCCAGATTAGTTCTAGTTCAGTTTTTATTCAGTTCTAGTTCAGTTCAAGTTCAATTCCAGTTTAATTATTGGTCAGTTCCAGTTCAGTTTAAGTTCAGTTCCAGTTTTAGTTCAGTTCTAGTTCAGTTTCAGTTCAGTTCTACTTCAGTTCTAGTTCAGTTCCAGTTCAGTTTAAGTTCAGTTCTTGTTAGTTCAAGTTTAGTTCTAGTTCAGTTTTAGTTCAGTTCTAGTTCAGTTCTAATTCAGTTCTAGTTTAGTTGTAGTTCAGTTCTGGTTCAGTTACAATTCAATTGCTAGTTCACATTCTTGTCCAGAATCTGGTTCAGATTCTACTTCAGTTGTAAGTCAATTTGGAATTTAGATTCCAGTTCACATTCTTGTTTAGATTCTAGTTCTGATTCTAGTTCTGATTCTATTTCAGTTCTAGTTCAGCTCTTTTTTGCTTCTTCAGTCTTCAGTTCGAAATCAATTTAGATCCGCTGTCGTTGGTAGTTTAGTATTAATTTTATTTTCGAGTCGATTTCTTTTAAACCCCTCTTATCCCTCCCATCACTGTTCCATTACCGTTCATGAAATAAATACTTTTCTAAAGAATGCAAAATATTTCTTACTTTAAGTCTCTTTTATATCAAATTTAAGTCCAACAACCATTCACTCCATTAACCAGCACTCAGTCTCAAACGCATACAACCCTCATCTATTTAATCAAATATCCTGTTACGCATGTTATTTTATGCCAACTTATATTAGCGGCGTTTTCTTAAGAACAACAACAACAATAACAACAGACTTCAGCTAACACCAACAACCACTCAAAATGTCCAAAAGCAAATAAAACAAAAATTTGAAATGCACGACTGAAATTTATTTTAGCTCAAGTTAGAGAAGTCCAACAACAAATAACAAAACGTCGTATTGTGGCAACATTTAAACATATTTGCCACGCCTTTTTTTTTGTTATATACAACAGCAGACTAGAGCACCCATGAAATGCAAGAGAGCAAAAAAAAAGAAACCATTAGGCCATGGAATTTAAAGGCGAAGTTAAAGCAAAAAAAAAGTATATAAATTTATTTAGTTTTTAAAAGTAATTTGATTCTGTTGTTTTTAAATGAACGAACAAGTTGCCAACCATAAAAAAAAATATGAAAGCAACAAAAAACAAAAACAAAAAACTATAACACGAGCTACAAAGGCATCTACGCATGTGTCGAACATCTCAGATAATTTACTTTACAATGAGCGCGTTATGAGCGAATGAATTTTGATTTATTTTTTTTTCTATTTTCAACTTTTTTTATTTAGTTTTTCTATTTGGTATCAATTACACTTTACTAGCTGAGTGACTGAGTGACTGAGTGCTTGCTGTGCGCATGTGCTGCTATGAGTATGGCGAAAATGCGATCTAAATTAGGGGAAGGAAACCTATTTGGATTAAACTTTATCTGGACTAAACATTATACTAAACCAGAGACTAAACTATAGTGTAGTGAAAAGATTTAACTATAGTATAGTAGAGACATTAACCATGTTATAGTGGAGAGACTGAACAGAGAACTGAGACTAAACTATAGTATAATAGAGAGAATGAACTTTAATATAACCGAAGGACTTAAAATGGAGTATAGTCTAGATAGTTAACTGTAGTAAAGTAGAGAGACTAAATTTTTGTAAGCCGACAGTCTAGACTATAGTATAGTAGAGAGATTTCACTATTGTATAGTCGAAAAACTTAACAATAGTATAATCTAGAAACTAAACTATAGTATATCCCACAGACTATACTATTTTAAAGTACAGTGAGGAACTAAACATTAGTATGTTTGAGAGACTAAACTTTAATATAGCCGAAGGACTGAAATAGAGTGTAGTCATGAGACTTAACTGTAGTAAAGTCGAGAGACTCAATTTTAGTAAGCCGACAGTCTTAACTATAGTATAGTAGAGAGATTACTCTAGACTATAGTCGAAAAACCTAACAATAGTATGGTCTGGAAACTAAACTATAGTATATCCCACAGACTATACTATTGTAAAGTACAGTGAGGGACTAAACTATAGTATGTTCGAGATACTAAACTTTAATATAGTCGAAAGACTAAAATAGAGTATAGTCAAGTGACTAAACTATAGTATAGTCGAGAGACTCAATTTTAGTATGACAATCGAAACTATAGTATAGTAGAGAGATTACTCTAGACTATAGTCGAAAAACCTAACAACAGTATGGTCTGGAAACTAAACTATAGTATATTCGATAGAATAATATTGCCGAAGTACTAAAATGGAGTGTAGTCAAGAGACTTAACTGTAGTAAAGTTGAGAGACTCAATTTTAGTAAGCCGACAGTCTTAACTATAGTATAGTAGAGAGATTACTCTAGACTATAGTCGAAAAACTTAACAATAGTATAATCTAGAAACTAAACTATAGTATATCCCACAGACTATACTATTGTAAAGTACAGTGAGGGACAAAACTATAATATGTTGGAGATACTAAACTTAAATATAGTCGAAAGACTAAAATAGAGTATAGTCAAGTGACTAAGCTATAGTATAGTCAAGAGACTCAATTTTAGTAAACCGACAGTCTTAACTATAGTATAGTAGAGAGATTTCTCTAGACCATAGTCGAAAAACCTAACAATAGTATGGTCTGGAAACTAAACTATAGTATGTCCAACAGACTTAACCATAGTAAAGTATAGTAACAGATTAAACTGCAGTGCAGTCGAGATTTCCCTATATTAATGTCGGAAAACTCGATTGTAGTAAAGTCGAGAGACTAAACTATTATTCGACAAACTTGAAGTCGAGACCCTTCAGTTTTAAGTTCAGCGTCTTATACAGATTTCAATTATATTTCTTGTAAGTTCAGTTTAAGTTTTAATTCTAATGCGGATTTCAGATAAGATTCTAGTTCAGACCTTATTTCTATAGCCGATTCTAGTTCATTATATATTTCACATTTTTTCTGAATGTAGTTAGAGATTCTAATTCAGTTTCTGCTTCAGATTTTAGTTTAGTTAAGACTTTATGTGCCATTTTAGATTTGAGAACAGATTCTAGTCCAGATTCTTGTTCAGATTCTTGTTCAGAATATAATTCAGATTTTAGTTAAAATTCCACTTCAATATAGTTTCAATTCTTTATCAGATTCAGATACATCAGATTCTAGTTTCTGCTTAAGATTCTGGTTCTGATTCCAGTCTAGATTTTAGTTTGTAATCTTGTTTAGATTTTACTCCAGAATCTTGTTCAGATTTTATAAAAAATTCTTTTTCAGATTCCAGTTCAGAATCTTGTTCATATATCACTTGAGATTCTACTTCAGTTTCTCGATCAAATTCTACAGCAGATTTTACTCAAGTTTTTAGTTAACATTCAATTTGTGATTCGATTTCTTATTCTTCTTCAGATTCTAGCTTAAATTCTAATTCAGATTCAAATCAACTTCAGATGCTACTTTGGATTTGGATTCAGATTCTACAAATTATAATTTAAATTCTAGTTTATTTAATTTTTTATTTCAAATTCTTATTCGAATATGACTTCAAATTTCAAGTTCAGAATCTGATTAAACTCTAGATTCTGATTAAGATTCTATTTCAGATTGTTCTTCGGATTGTACTTCAGATTTTAGTACAAATTCTAATTCAGATTCAAGTGCAATTCAGATTCTAATCCATATTCTGCTCATACTCTAGTTCGAATTATGGTTCTGATTTCATTTCAGTTTCTAGATCAGATTCTACTGCAGATTTAACTCCAGATTTTAGTTAAGATTCTCAATTTCTACATCACATTCTGCTCCAGATTTTACTAAAGATTTTAGTTAAGATTCCATTTCGGTTTCTTCTTCGGACTCTATTTCAGATTCCAGTGCAAATTCCAGTTTAGATTTAAGTCCACTTCTATATGCTTCCTCAGATTCTGGTTTGGATTCTACTAAAGATTTGTAATTTTAGATTCAAGTTTAGTTAAGATTAAATTACAGTTTCATATATAAATTCTAGTTCAGAATCTTGTTCAGATTCTAGATCAAATTCTACAGCAGATTTAACTCCAGACTATAGTTAAGATTCTCTTTCAGATTGTTCTTTAGATTACACTTCAGATTCTATTGCAAATTCTATTCCAGGTTCTTGTGCAGATTCCAATTGAAAATTTCAGTTCAGATTCAAATTCTTATTCTTATTCAGGTTCTAGTTCAGAGTCTTGTTGAGATTTGAGACTAGATTCTGGCTCATATTTTAAATCAGATTTTGCTGCAGACTTTATTTCAAATTCCAGTTGATATTCAATTTTAGATTCTTTCTCCTAATTCCTCTTCAATTTTAAGTGGAAATTCTAGTTCAGATGCAAGATATTGCTTTAGGTTTTGATTCGGATTCTACTTCGGATTGAAGTAGAATCAGTTGCCTTTTTTGTTCAGTTTGTTCTACTGCTCCTGATCAATTCTTGATCAGTTTTCAAATTAAGATCAGTTCTAATTCTACTCGTTCCTTGTCCATTGGCCTTCTTCCCTTTTGTCGTATTTTTTTTCTTAACAACTATTCGCTGTTTTACAACACTAACTGACCATTTTAAGTAAAATATAATCTGATTTAGAAGATCATCTTAGACATTCTACGTCTCATGATTAAGTAACCAAGAATTCCAGAGGAGAAACAAAAACATAAAAACATCTTTCTAATATTATTTTCCTTTTTAAAAATTGATAACTAAAATATGGACCAGTTTATTAATTTGGCTCCTTCTTTCTATTATTCGTATTATTGAACAAAATTATACAACTTTCAATTAGTGATCTTGGGGTGTATACATTACAATAATTTCCATTCCAAGAAAAATACATTTAATTTTTTTTTCACCATTTTTTTTGATTGGAAATAAAACAACAAGTTTGGAGAGATCTGTTGGCTGTTGGGGCAAGTTGTTGTTGTTGTTGGTTGCTACTGTTGTGACAGGGTTTTGGTCATAACTGTCACTTTGGACAAAGTGTAATTATTGGTAAGCGACACCCCACATTTGGTTATAAAATTCTGTGTGTTGTGTTCTCTACATTTGCAACGTCTGTGATTTTAATTATTTCCCCCCCGTTTTTGGTGTTAATATTAGAGAGGAGACAGACGGATGGATGAATGGATGGATGGTTGGTTGGTTCGTTGGATGAACAGCTATTTTATAAAATAAGACAAAAATGTAAAGTTGACTTTAATTAGCTGGACATACATAAGTAACTTTGGTAAGACGGTGCCATATTTGTTATCATCGATGTTGCTCTCCAGTGACAAGACACTTGAAAATCATTTTAATTATTGTTGAGATAAAATGACAACAACAACAGTAACAGCAACATCTACATTTCTCATTTTTATTATTTCATATTGGGAAAATAAGGAAATAAAGAAATAAGTACTGAGATCGAAAAATTCTTAACAAATAAAAATGAGACCTCAAACTTACAGTTATATGCTGGTGTAGGGTATACATTAGCGTTTGTGTAGATGTTTGTAACGGGCAGTTTTAAACACACCGTTCGACTCGAATCACTTTCTGAGGTCGATTTAAGCATATCCGTCCGTCCGTCCGGCTGTCATGTAAAGCTTATTCGCAGGGTCCAGATAGAAGTTTTGTCGATAACTTAACTAAATTTGCCAAATGCTATTATTTTGGCCCAAGAACGTGTCCTATTCGAAATTGTGATTATGATCAGTCCATTATTTCATATTGGTCCTATACACATGTCCTCCCGGAATAAGGGTTTTTAGCCCATAAATTTCCTAAATATAAAACCATTTTAACCAAATTTTAAACACTAAATCTTATTATATTCTAAAACGATGTGTTAAATTATACGAGGATCGGTTTATTATTTCTTATAGGTCCCATATAACCACCCTTCCAAATATCACTCTAAAATTCATAAATCGCACATATACGTAGGTATTTTAAAAATATTAAGTTAAATAAGTGATAATTATAAGACATAACCAAATTCAACGAGGGTCTAATTTTCATATAACCCTTCACAAAAGATTTCTTTTAAAACGCATAAATTTCACAGAAACGTTAGTGTCACAATAATCTATTGCACACTTAAGCATAATAAGGAAAGCAAATTATACGAGGGTCGTTCGTAAATTATTTCGTATCAGATATTTACAATCGAAAATGTGGTGTAGATTATTAAAAAGTCGGGCTTGACTGACTATAACATTTTTACTTCTTTTTTTACTGGAACTGATCTGAAACTGAATTAAAATCAGGACTGGGATCTGATCTACTTCTGTGAAATAGAATCTAAACTTGTAACTAAACTAAAATATAAACTAAAATCTAAACTTACGATACTGCACGAGTTGCTGAATTAAAATCATAAATGGAATCTTTACTACAATCTGGACTAAAATCTGAACGAGTTTGTGAACTAAACAATGAGATCATGAACGTCTTTTACTGCTTTCATTTCTCGAACAGGTAGTCAATATCCGTTTAAACTCTACTACACTTTTAGACGCCATTTTTATGCTCTTCAATTCTCCTTTAACAAGAGCCCAATATCTTTTCACTGGTCTTAGTTGCGGGCAGTTTGAACGATTTGCCTCTCTTGGTACAGATATCACATTTATTGTTTAGGTACCACTTAAGGGCTTGTTAACCATAGTGTCAGTATACCAAGTCAGGTCAAAATTAAGTGGACACATTATAAAATGGAAGCAGCCTTTTTTTTGTGAACCTCCATTGATGTAAATTTCGATTGTACTAAATGCTTGACAACTTTTGCCTCACAACTTCAGATTTTTCGCCATAAAAAAGAACTTTTTCGGCAAATTTTTGACTGATTTTTAATCCTAAACTTCTCTTTAATATTTCCTCGAGCATCAGCAACATAAAATTTCTAACCAGGAAGATTTGGAAATCTTCCAAAACATACGTTTCGTCATCCATTATCCAGCAAGAATATTTTTTTTTGAAAAACTCGACTTCAATTTCCGTGCTCGGTTTTTCGCCTCTAAATTTTTAACGGTATTTCTGTCAGTTACTTTTTGAGTCAGGTATGATTTTAATCTGCATTCGTATCTAATACTTCCAGCAGTGAGCTGACCGGGCTGCTTTCCAACTGAGAGTTTTGGAAACTCTTTTGAAAATGCTTTTTAGTTTTTGGCTTTACAAACATTTGGGGACCATTCTGTGCACCTAAACCAGGTTTTTATATTAACAGACAAGTTCGCCCGGTACTGTTTAATAACATTAGGTAACAGTTGAACAGACCTTTGATGACTTTACCGAATTTTTGTAGAACCAAGTTGGGTTTCGTTGAAAATATTTGATAATTTCTTTAATTAAACACAATAACTGACATGATTTACAAAGTTAACTTGATTGAAAATACGTGTGTTAAGAATTGTTTAATCTCACTCTCTTAAATAAAATTAGAAAGGTGGGCGATGAAATACAATTGTTTCCTAGAAAAATTGATTTTTATAACCCAACAATTTTCCAAAGAACAATTTCTTAGGAAAACATAAAGAAGGGAAACTGGAATTTATTTTCCATTTTTGGTCAAAAAGAAAAATTAATCGAATTTTATTATGAAATTTCAATAAAAAAAAGTAATAAAAATTCATAAAACAACTTTCATAAATTTAATTTTTATTCCATTTTCAAATGATTTATTCACTTATTTATGTTATTTTTAGGAATTTGATTTATTTATTTATTATTTAACCAAGTCCACATGATGTTGGTCGGTCAGACATAATTATTAAAATGCCAGAGCAGAAATTGTAAAAAAAAAAAAATAAATAATCATCATTTTAGCAGTCGGACGACAATTGACTATTTAAAGCGCATGCGTGCGCAAATGTTTTGAAAATGTTTGTCTGGTTTTATGTGTCACAATTGTTGCCATAATAAATACGAAACGCATTTAGAGCATTTTAAATGGAAGACAACAAAAATTGGAAAAATTACGTCTCAACTATTCATTGGCGATATGTGCTGATATTTCTTCAGGGGCAAAAAGGTTGAAAATTTGTTTGATTTAATTTTTCCCAGAATTCTCATATTCATAGTTTCTCAACCAGACAGTTTGCTCAAGTCCATTTAAAAATCATCCACATTTAAGTACTCCTTCCTTGTCCATACCATCTTCTTATGTTTTCGTTAGAATTCAATATCACATCACAAATTTTACTATCGGTTATTTCAAAACTCAGACTCTATTTCCGATCTTAGTTAAGATTCCAATTGAAATTCTAGTTCACATTCTAACTCATATTGTTGTTTAAATTTCCGTCCTAATTTATGCTCAAATTTCTGTTCATTTATAGGTCAAAATTTAATTTAGATTTTGGCTCAGATACAAGTGGGAGTTCTACTTCAGATTCTTGTTCAGATTCTAATTTAAGTTCCAATTCCATTTTAAATCCTAATTTCTACTCTCGTTCACATTTTATGTCCGGTTTCAGTTAAGATAACAGATTCTAATTCAAATTGCTATTCGTTTATATTTCTAAATTTAATTTAAATTTTGGCTCAGATACAAGTGGGAGTTCTACTTCAGATTCTAATTTAAGTTCCAATTCCAATTTAAATAATAATTTCTACTCTCGTTCACATTTTATGTCCTATTCCAGTTAAGATAACAGATTCTAATTCAAATTGTAGTTTAGTTTTTCTCTCAAATTAGATTTTGGCTCAGATACAAGTGGGAGTTCTACTTCAGATTCTTGTTCAGATTCTAGTTTAAGTTCCAATTCCAATTTAAATCCTAATTTCTACTCTCGTTCACATTTTATGTCCGATGCCAGTTAAGATAACAGATTATAATTCAAATTTCTATTCGTTTATATTTCTAAATTTAATTTAAATTTTGGCTCAAATACAAGTGGGAGTTCTACTTCAGATTCTTGTTCAGATTCTAATTTAAGTTCCAATTCCATTTTAAATCCTAATTTCTACTCTCGTTCACATTTTATGTCCGATTCCAGTTAAGATAACAGATTCTAATTCAAATTATAGTTTAGTTTTTCTCTCAAATTATATTTTGGCTCAAATACAAGTGGGAGTTCTACTTCAGATTCTTGTTCAGATTCTAATTTAAATTCCAATTCCAATTTAAATCCTAATTTCTACTCTTGTTCACATTTTATGTCCGATTCCAGTTAAGATAACAGATTCTAATTCAAATTATAGTTTAGTTTTTCTCTCATATTAGATTTTGGCTCAAATACAAGTGGGAGTTCTACTTCAGATTCTTGTTCAGATTCTAATTTAAGTTCCAATTCCATTTTAAATCCTAATTTCTACTCTCGTTCACATTTTATGTCCGGTTCCAGTTAAGATAACAGATTCTAATTCAAATTATAGTTTAGTTTTTCTCTCATATTCTAGTTTGGTTTGTAGTTCTCTCTTAGCCAGATTCCAATTGAAATTCTAGTTCAGATTCTAATACCAATTCTGTGCTAAGAATTTATTCAGATCTTATGTTAGATTCCAATTAAAATTCTAGTCTTGTTTAATGCTCGAATTTCTATTCGTTTATAGTTCAAACTTTAATTTAGATTTTGGCTCAGATACGTGTGGGAGTTCTATTTCAGATTCTAGTTGGAAATAAAATTCCACTTTCTGTTACAATTCTAGTTAAAATTCTAATTCAGACTCTCTTAGCAAGATTTTAGTTGAAATTCTAGTTCAGTTTCTAATTCCAATTCTGTGCTAAGAATTTATTTGAAGCTTAGATTCCATTTGGAATTCGATTCTGGTTGCAGTTCAGTTTTAAGTTCAATTTTATGTTGGGATTCTAATTTAGATACAAGTTTTATTTCTAATTCCATTAAAGATTCCCATTAAAACTTTAGTACTCAAAAATTTTAACTGAGTTCGAAGTTTTAATTCTAGATCAGATTCGAACTCCGCTTTAGTTTTCGTTCCAAATTCCAATTCAGACTCTAATTCAGTTTCTAATTCACATTAAATACCAGATTGGAGTCTTTTATATTAGTTTGAAGTCTAATTTAGATTCTAGTTTAGATTCTACTTCAATGTAGACTCTAGTTCTGATCATAGTTTATATTCCAGTTAAAATTCTAGTTCGCATTTGGCATTTTAGCGCAGATCGTAGTTTTCGTTTTTTAAACCTAAACTCAGATTTAGGAAAGATGTCATTCTGAATTCTACTTATATTTCAGATTTAAGTCCAGATTTAAGCTCTAATCAAGTTGGTATTCTAAAAAGAACTGTAAGTTCAGTTCTAGTCCAGTTATAGTTCAGTTCTAATTCAGTTTCAGTTCTGTTCTAGTTTAGTTCTTAATCAGTTCTAGTTCAGTTCAAGTTCAATAATAGTTTAGTTCTAATTCAGTTCAGTTTTCGTTCAGTTCTCTTTTAGTTCTTATTCAGTTCTAGTTCATTTCTAGTTCAGTTTTAGTTCAGTTTTAGTTCAGTTCTATTTTAGTTCAAAATCAGTTCTAATTTAGTTCTAGTTCAGGTCCAGTTGGAATTCTACCCCAGATTCTATTTTAGCTCCAAGTTTGATTTCAGATTTCAGTTAGGAATCTAGTCTGGACGTTGGGCTCTGATTCCTATGTAAAATCTTGTTAAGATTCTACTGAAAATTCCAGTTTAGATTTTAGTACGTGTAAGTTTATTTATAGTGCAATTCTTGTTCCAGTTCCAGTTCAGTTTTAAATTCAGTTCAAGTCAAGTTCCAATTCTAGTTTTGTTCTAATTCCACCTAAAATTCTAATTTAATCTCAAGTTCAGATCTTAGCTGAGATTCCATTTCGAATTCTACGTCAGATTCTATTTCGTGTCAGGTTTTACTACAGATTCAAGTTGGGATTCAAATTCTACTGCAGATTACAGTTTATATATAAAATTGCATTACATGTCAGATGCTATTTCAGTTTTTAGTTTAGTTTTTCAGTTCCATTTAAGTTTTAGTTCAGTTCTTTTTCAGTTTTCAGTTTAGTTCTATTTCCATTCGTATTCACTTAAATAATTTTTTAATAAAATTTCAATCTCACTAAGTTGATCGTTTAACAAATATTTTTTTCCATTGAATTGTTTTATTCGAATAAAATTTTTAATCGGAATATTTTCACGTTTTCTGTACATAAGTCTTCATGGTTTTCCACTTAGAATATGACGGGATTACAGGATGAGAAATGATCTATCATGATCAAGATTTTTGTTGTTCACTTTTCCCTTCTTTCTTTAACTCACATTTTTGAATAAAAAATAATCTTCAACATTTTTTACTTGGAAGTGGCGATGAGTATTTCTATAAGATCCTCGAACACCCAAGAACAATCTCTAACTGGTTCGAATGTGCTCTCAGAACCTCAACAACGTCTCCTCGATACAATTACAATGCTCCTTCAGCAAAACTTCGTCAACTTTTGGTAGCTCGTTTGCAACAAGCTCAACGTCTTGAACAAGCCTCAACGCCTTGATTAAGCCCAACATCAGCCGCAACAAACCAACTCTCCCTAATCTCTACTCTGCTCTTCCTCAACGTCAACAACAAACTCAAGTTCAATGCCAATCACAAGCTGAAACCACCAGCCGTTTGAATGCCAATCGTGAGGAAAGAGAAGAAGAAGAGAAGAAGCCAAGATTTTGGAAACTGTACTCGTTATTGAAACCACCACCAAGACCGAATCTCCAAGGGAAGGTATTGGAGATGATAATTCCTATAAGATTTATTCGGAATAAAATTTCACTGTCTTTTGACTTCAAAATTTCAATGATTGCGATCAGTTGAATCTTCAGGAATAAAGAGTTTTACCCTGATCGAGTTATTGGAATTAGGATCGTAGCGATCAATTTCAACGAGATCAGTTTTCGATCTTGTGTTTTTTTGCCCAAAAAACCCCCTGTTCAACTTAGTTTGAAGTGTCAAAGTGTCAAAATACCAGTTCAATATCTTGGTGGCGATCAGTTGAGTCTTTTAGATCGAGATATTGGAGTTGGGACTTGTAGCGATCAATTCTGCGCCCACTTACAAACTGTTTTAACGAGATCAGTTTTCGATCTTGTGTTTTTTTGCCAAAAAACCCCACGTTCAATTTAATTTGAAGTGTTAAAGTGTCCAATATCGTGGTGGCGATCAGTTGAATCTTCAGGAATAAAGAGTTTTACCCTGATCGAGTTATTGGAATTAGATCTTGTAGCGATCAATACTGAGCTCAAAAATAAACTGTTTCAACGAGATCAGTTTTTGCCCAAAAATCCCCCGTTCAATTTAATTTAAAGATCACAAATTTATATTAAGTTTGCTGAAGCCCTTATATTGCGTTAGTTTAGGAGTTTTTGGCAACATTTGAAAACAGGTTAATTTGAATTTTTTTAAAGAAGAATTATTCAATTTGACACTTAAAATCAAATCAAAATAAATTGTGACAATTGTGTGTTGTGTTATCGGTGCAGGTTAACGCAGAGCATTAGCGTTAAGGCGAGATGGACGTGTTTGAAATTAATAAAATTTTGTTAACAAAATATTTTAACTATTTTTGGTTATTTTTTTATTTTTTTGAAATTTATTGAATGAATGAACACAAAATTAAATATTGAAAATAAAACTCAACATATGTTGATGTTTATTATCTCATAAAAAATGGCAAAATGCCAAGAAGAGTTGAAAACAAAATTTTGAACATTTTGAGGAGAAATAGTTTTGAATTGAAAACCACATAAATTTGAAACGGTTAATGAATACTGATGTGGGGGGATATTAAATGACAACACTGTTAATTGATTTTGTTATCGAAATTTTAAATCAAATGAAAAAAAATTGGATTTGAAATCGTAACATTTCAAAAACTTGGCAAAAGCGCCCTCTAACGTGTGATGCTTATGAGTTGGGAATTTTAGGAGGTCAATGTCAATAAAAATAATGTTTATTTTTTTTTTTTTTTTGTTTTTCTGTTTGTTAAAGGTCTGTTTTGCACTTTAGCTACAAAATCGACTTCATATGACAGTTAGTTAGACAATTGGTCTATGAATCAATGTGTGCTCGAGCTTGTGAGCCACAGAAACGTAGCCTGAATTCTAAATTGCTAGCAAACTTTGCATACGCATCCAAAAGTTTATTTTATTTTTTTTAATTTCGTGAGTATTTTAATTTGTTTTTCTTAATTAAAGCTTTTTTTACTGACGTTTCGTTTAATTCGTTTTCAAAATTCATTTGGAGGCGAAATTCAAAGTTTGGTATAAAATCCAAGTAATTGTGTGAAAAATTATTAGTTTTACATAACACGTTGTAAACGATCATCCATCTTGATTAAACGAACAAAATGGCGTTTGCTTTGAAATTATCATTTGTTGTGATCCTGTCTTGTGCTGCCTACGTGCAGGCTGATGTCTCCCATTTGGGTTATAGCCGTTACAATGGACCACGTGTACAACCATTACGTTTGCAAAGATTAGAGTCGGCTCCTACACCTTATCCCGCTTCGGGTTATCGTCCCAATCGCGAATTCAATTTGCCCAATCAACGTCCCCTCTTTCCTTTGGGCAACCAACAGGATAACAGACCTTTTGTCAACAGTGGTTCGGATGTTTTGAGCGAACCTATTAGACCACAAAGACCTCATAGGCCAGAATTGGTTTATGGTGTTCCAGAGCCTCGTTTCCCTCAACAAAGTCGTCCCCAATCTTCGAATGGTTTCAATGGTTTTGCTGCTCAACCTCAACAACCAGAATTTGTAGAACAATCCAACTTCAACAACTTCCCTGAAAACCAACAACCCCAAAACAACTTCAACTCTGGCTTTAACAATTTGGCTGAACCTCAACAGCCCCATAACAATCGAAACAACTTCAATTCAGGCTTTAACAACTTGGCTGAACCTCAACAACCCCAAAACAATCAAAACAACTTCAACTCCGGCTTTAACAACTTGGCTGAACCTCAACAACCCCAAAATAACAACAACGATTTCAACAACTTTGCTGAACCTCAACAACGTCCTGAATTAACTTACGGTGCCCCTAACGCCCAAGAACAATCACAATCTGGTTCGGATGTGCTCTCAGAACCTCAACAACGCCCACAATACAATTACAATGCTCCTTCAGCTAAACTTCGTCAACTTTTGGTAGCTCGTTTGCAACAAGCCCAACGTCTTGAACAAGCTCAACGTCTTGAACAAGCCCAACGTCAGCAACAACAAGCCGATAGTCAAGCATACCGATACACTCAAAGTCAATCCCAATCTCAACGTCAACAACAACAACAAACCAACTCTGCCCAATCTCTCTACTCTGCTCCTCCTCAACGTCAACAACAAACTCAAGTTCGAAGCCAATCACAAACTGAAACCACCAGCCGTTTGACTCAAAAGCCAGCCCGTTTGACTGACAATCGTGAGGAAAGAGAAGAAGAAGATGCCAAGACTTCAGAAACTGTAGTCGATATTGAAACCACCACCAAGACCGAAACCCAAAAGAGTGCCAATCAGGTAGCTGCCACCACCCCTGCCTTGGCTGCCACTGGTCTTTATTATCCAACTGCCGCCTTCAGTTATGTACAACCCTTCAGTGCTGCCTATGTACAACCTGTTTCAGCTGCCTATACTGTGGGTTCTACCTACTTGCCACAGCAATATGCTTTAGCTGCCGCTGCCCCTGCTCAATTGCAAGCTTGGTAATTTATTTAGGTTTATAGGAACATAAATATGTATATACGATTATTTTTAGAGACCCACATTTCGCTCATTTTTTGTTGGACCCATCATTTTTTCGGCACCTAGTCCTTAGGTTAACGCCCCATTCATTCGTTCGTTTTTCTTTGTTTCATCGTTGTTATTTAATTGTGAAAAATTATTACAAAAAAATCAAAAATAAAAATTTGTTACGAAAAATTTAAGAAAATTTCTGGAGTTTTTTCTTAATGAAAAAAAGGGAAATTTGGGAAACCTTCCCTAAAAGGAACAAAGAGGGGAAGTGGAAACATGATTGAAAATAATTGATCTGATCTGAACGTTATATTACAACGTTCCTGAGAGGATTACGCAATTTTATCATATAAATAAGATATGAAAATTACTGTTTTGTGGGGCCCCTTCGTCCATTAGAAAATACTTCATTCCAATGTCTCTAAGAGGTCTATAATTTTGGACATAATTTCTGACAATCAATATCGGACGCAGTAGTTGATATTAAATGTCCGATTTCATCATTTAAATAAGAGTTTATAAGTGGGAAATGAAAATGTATGAAGGCCTCTTGTATCGCCCAGGAAGGCCTACGTTATGCTGTTTCTGAGAGGCCTATAATTTGAACTACCCTCATGAAAAATAAAGTATTGGAATTAAAAATAATGAGTTATGCAAACTAAGGGATAAAAGAGATAAATTTTGAGGGAGGATAAATGAAAAAAATTAAGAGATTAATTTTGATTGGATGGAACAGCTGTCAGCTGACGAATGGATCTATTAGGTGTCATGGTATTAAACCTTCGACATAAAAATAAAAATGACTTTTGGTTTAAAAGCAAAATAGCTCAAACATTCTCATTATATCTTTATCAATCTTTTCCATATGATTGAAGAAGAAGGTCCTTTAAATCCCTTCCAATTAATCCGATATATCTAAGATGACAATGACAAATGGACTGGGTTCCAAAATGCAGTTATGGGTTATAAAATTCTTGTTTTAATATTAAAACATAATCCAAGTTACTCAACATTTAGCACTCTCCTCAGCCTCCACAATGGTTTCTATTGTGGAAGCTGAGAACTACAAAGCTAAGGAGTCTCAAAGTAGATCATCTCCAACATATTAATTATTTTTACAATAAAGTTTCTAAAAGTTTAACATTTTAATCAGTATCTAATAAATTATACAGGAAGAGCATCGAGTTATCGGTGTAACGGTAACACTTCACATATCTGTCATAAGCGGAACTAAGGGAAATAAACAACCTTGACAGGATTTCTTTAAGCTATAACGTTTTTCTTTATTACTTGATTAAATTTTTACTTAAACCGTTAAATTTGTTATATATTTCCTGTGTGGCAGGTATGTTTCCCCATGGTCCTAAATGCCCTTAATTTTTTCAAATGGATCAGTTTCTTAAGCAAGTGATTGGAACTAAATGTTATAACTCTCGCTAAAATAGTGAGAATCAGGTTTATTTGAAAAAAATATTGGGCGGACCAGATAGAACCAAGTGATTGATATTCGTTCTGTGTGGGAGCTACCTCTCCATGGCCCTATCCGCACTGCATTTTTTCTACAAAACTATTTATTTGGTACTATTTTTTAAGGTCGCTGGAATAAAGGAAATCTGGTTCATTAAAAAATATTAGCCGAAGACGAGGGGACAATTGCTCTCTATGGGACGTCTATAATATTATCCGAACTACAGTTGTTCCTGTAAATCAACTTTAAAAAGTGAGCAGGAATAAATTCTGAAACCTTCTCCGATTTATTAGAAAAACTGTAAGGCGTCACACATCGACGTAGGGGTTATATGCTCTTTATTCAAGGTTCTATTTTATTCCCACTGAATCAGTCCTTTAAGATTTTAAACTCTCGCTGAAATTGTATTAAACAGGTTTATTGAAAAAAATATGGGCCTGACAGATAGGACCTGGAATATGTCCTATAAATCAACAAATCAGACCTTTAGAAAGCGATATTTTAAACTCTTACTGTAATAGTCGAAATCTAGTTTTTCATAAAAAACTGTTGAACAACAGACAGATCGATCCAGGGGATATTTGCTCTGGGAGGAACCTTTTCTTTTTAGTCCTATTGGTCTCACATTTTTGTTCAATGATTCAGTTCCTTTTTTGTCTATATTTTGTTTTGGAAAGACTTTTGGGCGTAACAGATCGACATAGGGGATGTTGCTCTTTATGTGAGGTACCTTTGCCTCTAGTCCTAAGGGCGCTATTTTTTTCATGAATCCTTTCATTAAAAAGTCGATTTTAAATGAAAATGTATCTCTGGAAAAGTCAAAGTCTGGTTTATTAAAAAACTTTTGGCTGAAGCAGATCGAAACAGGAGACGTTTTCGATGTTTAGGGGAGGTACCCGTTCCCAAAGTCCCATCCGTCCTATATTATAAATAGATCTGTTGCTTACAAAAGTAATTATACTTAAGGAACTCTCGCTGGAATATTGAGTGTCTGATTTATTATAAAATATTTTGGACATATCAGATGGACTAGGGGATATATGCCCTGTATGGGAGTTACCACTGCCTCGTGCTCTATATATCTAAATCAATTCTTTACAAAAGTGATTGAAGTTTACATTTAAAACTCTCACAGAAATATTGGGAATCGTTCTTATTAGAAAAAAATTTGGGCGTGGCAGATCGCAGCAGAGAATATGATGGCCCCTTGTGTAAATCAAATGTTAAGTGCTTAATTAAGAATTTATTAATTTGTTATTTAAGGCAGATATTTAAGGCCAAGAAGTGAGGTTTCTTTCAGGTCTAAAGAGAAGATCGCATAGTACCATTTAGGAGGCACATTAGAGCTTGACGGTCACTCCATTTAGACTTATTATTAATTCTTTTCAAATTCAATATTATTATTTTTTATTAATAATTAATTTATATTTTACACCACAATTAACAACCATAAATATTATAAAAAAGCTGCTTATTTGTGATGGTATTTTTTTCCATGGCCAATTAATAATTCTTTAATGCAAAATTAAATGACAATTCTCGGCATTAAAATTTATTAAATGAATTTGAAATGTTGCTTAAAAGCAAAAATAACAAAAATAAAAACAATAACAAATTTAATTAAATTAATTAAACATTTTGAACAACAAACTGATTAACAAAATTTAAACAAAGAATTATTTATTTATTTTTAATTAGTAAACAAATATTGTAGTAAAAAATAGGCCTTTTTTAAATGAGTGTTAAATTCGGCCGTGCCGAATTTTTTATACCCTTCACCTTTGCTTATATGGATTTTTTTAAAAGCAACGGACATTAAGTCCCTGTTATAAATAGGCTTTCATAATACCATCCACTTGCAGAAGAAGAAAAAATTACAGCCTTTGCTATAGCCTTCGTATGCACAGATTCTCTAGAGCTGTCAATATGCAGGTAAAATTTTATTCACGTGTAGTTTTCGCTTTTTATTTAAAAAATTAAAATTCAGAAAATTAGCCATTTTTCTGCATCAAAATTTTGCTCATATATCCCATAGCAGGTTCAAAATATCGGAAAATGCCTTTTTACTTATAACTCGGAAACTAATGGACCGATTACTGTGATGTTTTCAATTAAAAAATTCTCCAAATTATTTCCTATGTGCTAGTACAAAAATTTTGTCTCTAGCCTAAATAGAACGCTCAAAAAGTCAAAAACATTACTTTGCCCTGCATTGTTATTGTTTTCAATACAACAACAACCACAAGGAAAACAAAGAATTGTTAATAACTCGGTTATTTATAAACCAATTTAAAAATTTCAAAAAATCAAAATTCGAGAAAAAATCTGTAATTTTTCTGCATGACAACTAGGTCCGTAGCTGTTCCAGGAGCGTCAGAATAAACTTTCGCCCATATCTCAGAAACTAAAGGCCTCATGGAGTTTATGTCTTCTAATGAAAAATCCACAAAAATATTTCTGACCATTTAGTAAAAAAATAAATTTCTAGCATTCATAGAATTATTTTTGAATGTTGTTATTGTTTTCCTATAGTTAAAAACAACAACAACAACCACATGGGTCTAAATTTCTAAAGAAAGAATTGATCATATCTCGATGGTTTATGAACCGATTTTGAAAAATAAAAAAGATTAAATTCGGGAAAAATATTTGTAATTAATTAGTTACATAACCAAGTCCATAAGTCTCCTAATGGAGGGGTGGGGTTCAAAATATAGGAAAATATGTTTTTGCCTATAACTTAGGAACTAATGGTTCGATTCATTTCATGTCTTCAGCGCATAAAAACGATAAATTAATTGAAATATTTCTCTCTTTAACTCTTGTAGATTCTTAAAAAATTGCTGAAAAAAGTTTGAGGTACCTTCAGTTCCTTGCTAATATCTAAGCCATTTATGAACTAATTTCCTTGGATTTTAATAGCAAAATTCTCGAAAGTATTTCTAATCGTTTGATATACATATCATATATGCTTACTATAGGTCGGCTTTATAAACCTGATTTCAACCGACACACGGACAGACAGACAGACAGACAGACAGACAGACAGACGGACATAGCTCAATAAATTTCTTTTTCAAACCGATCCAAATATATATATATACATATCGGGGTCTTAGTCAAATGTTGTGGAAATAACAAACGGAATGATAAACTTATTTTATACCCTTCTGAACCAGTCTGGTGAAGGGTATAAAAATAAACAGCAAATTTGGATAAAAAATCTTTATTTTGCATGAATAATTAACGTTTAATATTGAAAGATGAGTCATTTTTTTATTAATTTAATATAAAATAAATTTATTTAAATATTTAGTTAAATTGTTTATAGAATGACAGAAGTGACAGACGTTTAGGAAGAAGTTTAAAAATTGATATTCCCAACTTGTTTGATTCAATGAAAATTCCACAAAAAACAAAAATACTAGAAGTTGAACAAAGAAAAGTAAACAAAAAACAAAGTATTTAGAGGTAATAATGAATTGGAAATACCCTACCCTACCTTACACCTACAAGGGAGCTTTATATGTCCTTGATCCAAGCAACCTTCATTTACTCTTGATAAGTCAAAACTTACAAAATTAGACAACTTTTAGAATGACTTTTTAAATTTTGAAAAATATTGGTAAAATCTGAATCGATTTTCTTAAAATCTGCCTCAATTAAAGCCAAGGAATATCTTATTTTAAATCTCGAATAACATTTTCAACAACCCTGCTGTAGCTCTGCTAGATCATAACTAAATTAAGGACATTTTAAAAAATAGTTTTTGGGAATATATATTTTCAATATATATCATTAGTTAATATCTGACTAACTAATGCGATTTTCGTAAAATCTGACAAAATTAATGCTAATTAATGAACTAATTTATGTACAAGAGCAGAGCTCCATAAATGTTCCAGGGGCTTAGCTATTTACTTTCAAAACTTGGTACCTCAAATAAACACATGATTTTCGCAAGATATCTTAATCATAATCATACATAATTCTTATTAACTGATTCGATTTTTATAAAATCTGCCTAAATTTTAGCCAAGAAATTTATTAATATAAATTTCGGAACACAATCCCCAAAAACAAAGCAGGAGCTCTGCTTTACCATGATTAAATTGGATACTTTTAAAAATATATTTTGGGAAAAACATAAATTTTAATATATCATTAGTTAATATCTAAATAACTGATTAGATTTGCCTTAAATCTAACAAAGTTATTGCCAAGCAGTAACTTTATTTAAATATAAGCACAGAACTCCATAATTGTCCTAAAGGCTTTAATTATTTGCTATCAATACTGGTTACTTCTAAAACAATTTGGAAATTTATCTTAAATATATAATAAATAATATGTTATTAACTGATTCGATTTCCTTAAAATCTGCAACAACGATAGCCAAGGTATATCTTAGTTCAAATTTTTCTCTGGAACCCAAAACTATAACAGGAACTTAGCTTTATAATCTCTAAATTTAAGGTGTCTAATAAAAAATAATTTTAAGAAGAAAATGAATGATATATAAATTATTCGATAACTGATTCGATTTCCTTAAAATCTAACAAAATTATAGCGAAGAAGTATATAAATTAAAATTTTGAAAGCAAAGCTCCATATGCGTCTTAAAAAGCTTGCTACTTACTCTTAAAATAGGGCACCTCTAATAAAAACCTTGATTTTGAAAATATATCCGAAAGAAATGATTGGTTAATATTCAAATTAACTGAATCGATTTTTTTAAATTTAATGACTCATTAGCAAAAGAAGTGTCTACATTAAATAATTGAAAACGGAATAACGTAAACCTCTCAGGGACTAAGTTTAATATCCCCCAAAGAAGGTACCTCTAACAAAAAAATTGTCATTTACATAAAATTGGTTAATATATAATTAAATGATTCGATTTTTAAAACCGATACAGTTATTAACAGGGAAGCATCAAAATGTAAATCCAAAATCAGAGATAGCACCATTATTAATTTAAGGGCTTAACTGTGTTGCCTCAAAATAAGTTTCAATTAGTTTTTTGAAAGGATGTCTTTTTTATATAATTATTTAATTCCCAATTATCTGATTCGATTTTCTTAAAATTTAACATAATTAAAGCAAAAGAGTGTCTTAGTTTAAATTAGAAATTAGAACTTTATAAATACCTCGGGGGCTTAGCAATATAAATTCAAAATTTGGTACCTCTTAAAAAAATATTTTAAATAATTTCATTAAATTTATCTGACTCGATTTTTAAATCTTAATTAAAATTTAATTAACGCAATTGTAGCAGATCAAAATTTAAGTTTATTTTTTAAATTTGAGCCCTGTAAATAACTCAGGGTCTCAGTCTAAAAAATACAGTTTATCTAATAAAAATTGTCTTATTGGAAATATAACTTTAAAACATAAGTAACTGATTCGATTTACATATAACCTAATATAGACATAATATAGTCCTTAATTAAGACTTTATCCGATACTATAAAATCTCGGTTATGTTTTTTGGGAAAGATAGCTTTATTATATATTAAACTGATTCGATTTTAATAAAAATTCATACAACTAAAAGCAGAAGGAGTATTTGATTTTATGTTTAGTTTAAAAGACTTTGAGAAGCTCTCAGGAGGGTCGTAATCAAGTCTATAAAATGGACAGTTCTGTCAAATTATTTGATAATAAATTTATTATTGAAAATATATCTGTATTTCTGATTCGATTCGATTTTTGAAAAATTTTGACACAATCGTAAAAGACAAGAGTTTTATATTTTCTACAAGAGCCCTTTGAATCCACCGCCATAGAGTAATGGATCGTTTATACTTTAAGGGTTAATCAATACTCCCCTTGATCCTATTGAAAAATATTTTTATATCTAAAACTGTCCCTTTTATATTCCATTAAAATCTCTGCAATAGTTCAGCAGATAATCGATAAACAACGTTTTATTTGTATCGGATTTTAAACCTTCACAAACCTCTGAAAATATTAGAGAGTTCCAAGACAAAGATACCCCGATATTTCCAATATCGGGGTATAACTCACATTCTATAACATACTTCTCCATTTTAAAGCTATTTTTTGGAAAAAGAGCGCTAACATCTGATCGGTTAGATGAATTTAAATAAAATTTATTGGAAACATGATTAAGATGAGCATTATTCCAAGTTCTGAAGCTGAATTCCACAGTCCGCCCAGGATCGAAGATATTGGGCCTCTAAGTAACATATATTTTGGAAGAAAAATGATTAATTATGAAGTGGAATTCAGGTTATTAATTTGGATGTGAACGTGTCCACAAGTAATCGGTACGAATTTTTATAGGGTCCTTGGGAGAAACTCTTCTCTGAAAATCTTTTCTCTTATTTTCTTTGATGTCACATACACAGTGATTAACTTAATTTACCAGCATTTACTTCGATGAAACAATAGCAAATATACAACAGTGTAACAACAACAACAATAATACAATTTTAAATATGAACGACAAGACGCGAAATAAACACGACCCACCTCAACAATAAACGAATATAGAATAAACAACAATAACAACCACAATAATAATAAAACAACAATGAAGTTGTTTTTTTTTCTTAAAAGGCATTCAACTAAAGAAATTTCATTGTTGTTATTGTTTTTTATTGTATTGTATTTTTTTTTTGTAAAACAACAACAAAAAATAGTAACAATAATAAATTACAAAAACAAAGTCAAATAAACCATTCTTTAGTTAAAAACACTACAAGTAATAAACAGTAACAACGACAACAACAATAACAATAATTAAAATAAAACAACAATAATAAAACAAAAGCACTTGTTCAAATAATAACAACAACAACAAACAAAACATTAAGAGAACTTGTTTTTTTATGTTTGAGTACGAAATTGAAAATTTCTCTTTTGCAAATGAATTGAATTTGTTGTAGGTGTAATGACCATCATAACAACAACAACAACAACGATATGATGGTTTCGAAAGTGAATAGAAAAAGAGGCGTGGTTCAGATAAGTTACAGCTTAGAGCTAACTGAACTCATGATCATTTCTAGTTGAGTTGTAGTTCAGTTCCAATTCAATTCAACTTTAGTTCTAGTTCAATTCCAGTTCAGTTCTAGTTCACTTTTAGTTCAGTTCCAGTTCAGTTCTAGTTCAGTTCTGGTTAAGCTCGAGTTCAGTTCTAGTACAGTTCTAGTGCAAATTTAGTTCAGTTCTGGTTCAGATTTACTTCAATTGTAGTTCTGTTCTAGTTCACTTCTAGTTCAGTTCCAGTTCAATTCCAGTTCTATTCCAGTTCAGTTCTAGTACAGTTCTACTTCCACATCAGATCTAGTTCGGTTCTGGTTAAGCTCGAGTTCAGTTCTAGTTCAATTCTAATGCAGTTCTAGTTCAGTTCTGGTTCAGTTCTGATTCAGTTCTAGTTCAGTTCTGGTTCGGTTCTAAATCTGTTTTAGTTCAGTCCTGGTTAAGTTCGAGTTTAGATCTAGTTCAGTTCTAGTGCAAATTTAGTTCAGTTCTGGTTCAATTTCACTTCAGTTTTAGTTCATTTCTGGTTTAGCTCTGCTTCAGTTTTAGTTCAGTTCTGGTTTTGTTTCACTTCAATTCTGGTTCAGTTATGATTCTGTTCTTATTCAGTTCTAGTTTGATTCTAGTTCGGTTCTATTCAGTTTTAATTCTGTTCTGGTTCAGTTTCACTTCAATTTTAGTTTAGTTCTAGTTCAGGTCTGGTCCATTTTAAGTTCAATTTCTGTTCCAGTTCAATTTTAGTTCAATTCTAGTTCAATTCTAATTCAGATTCTAGTTAATTTCTTTTTCTTTGCAATTTTTATTGTGTTAAATCTTAATTTCATAATTAAACTCATCTTAGCAAAATGCCTTTAACTAATTGCTGCTTAATTAATTTATTATAAAATTTTCCTCTGCCAGAAGAAACCTTCTCACACATTTTAATAGTTTCCACACATGCCATCATAAAAACAACAACAAAAAAGTAGAGTTGAAAATCCTCCAATTTCCAAATTCCTTAAAACACCTCAAAACTCACAACAATAAAATTCTGAACTCATTCGTATTCATAACACAAATTCAGCAGCAAAAAGCGAAAAAAGAAAAAAACAAAACAAAAATTCTATACTGGTCAGCTATAGCTGCCATAGCTGCTATAGCCATAGTCATCGTGTAAACATTTTGTGGCTCTAAAATCTTTAGGATTTACAATTTAGTATTTAAGACTCGGCCAACAAAAATAACAACAACAACAAAATACTTAAATTAATGACGCATTTAAAAAAATGTTGCTACCAAAATGCATTCAACAACAAGGCATCATCAGCAGCAGCAACAGCCACAGTAACTTGCAATTTATAGAATTCAATTCAATTGAGTTTTATTGTTCTACGTATTCAGACAGACTCCTCTTCTCATGCCTTTATGGATGTTTTTCTTTAGTCTTTTTGTGTGTTTCATTGCAATTTATTAAGTCAGTGTGTCTGTAAGTATTTGGCAACGAATACCGTCATCAGAATGATCAAGAGATGTTGTTTTTTTTTTATATAGCAAATAAATATATAGTGAAGTAAAGTATGGGCCATTGGGTACGAGAAAGGCTAACAGCATATGGGGGATTTCATAAAAATGATAGATTACAAGTTCAAATATTTAAATTCTAAGAATTAAATATCGTTACTCTGAAATAAAACTGAACTATAACTAAAGTAGAACTGAACTGGAACTGAACATGAACTGAAGTAGAATTGAACTGGAAATGAACTTGAACTGAAGTAGAACTGAACTGGAACTAAACTAGAATTAAACTCGAACTGAACTAGAACTGAACTAGAACTGAACTTGAACTGAACTTGAACTGAACTTGAACTGAAGTAGAACTGAACTTGAACTGAACTTGAACTGAAGAAGAACTGAACTAGAACTGAAGTAGAACTGAACTAAAACTGAACTTGAACTGAAGTAGAATTGAACTAGAGCTGAACTTGAACTAAAGTAGAACTGAACTAGAACTGAACTTGAACTGAACTTGAACTGAAGTAGAACTGAACTTGAACTGAAGTATAACTGAACTTGAACTGAACTAGAACTGAACTTGAACTGAAGTAGAACTGAACTTGAACTGAACTTGAACTGAAGTAGAACTGAACTTGAACTGAACTAGAACTGAACTTGAACTGAACTAGAACTGAACTTGGAAACCAACTGAACCTACGACCAACTGAACTAGAATTGAACCAGAACTGAACTGAAAATTGAACTAGCAGTGCAATAGAACAGAACTAGACTGAACGGCAGAACTGACTAAACTGATTAAAATGAACTAGAACTGTGAAACTGAACCAAAACTGAGCAAACACTCAAATTAGAACTGTAATAAAACTGAACTTAGAACCTGAACCAAAAACTGGAACAAGTAGAAGTAGAATTGAGCAAGAACGTACTAGAACCTGACTTGAACTGAAGGAATAACTGTACTAGAACCTCGACTAACTGACGAACTAAACTTGAACTGAACTTGAACTGAAGTAGAACTGAACTTGAACTGAAGTAGAACTGAACTAGAACTGAACTTGAACTGAAGAATAACTGTACTAGAACTGAACTAGAACTGAACTTGAACTGAACTTGAACTGAACTTGAACTGAACTTGAACTGAACTAGAACTGAACTTGAAATGAACTTGAACTGAACTTGAACTGAAGTAGAACTGAACTTGAACTGAAGTAGAACTGAAGTAGAACTGAACTAGAACTGAACTAGAACTGAACTTGAACTGAAGTAGAACTGAAGTAAAACTAAGCTAGAACTGTACTAGAACTGAACTAGAACTGAGCTTGAACTGAACTGGAACTGAACTTGAACTGAACTACAACTGAACTTGAACTGAACTTGAACCGAACTTGAACTGAACTAGAACTGAACTTGAACTGAACTTGAACCGAACTTGAACTGAACTAGAACTGAAGTAGAACTGAACTAGAACTGTACTAGAACTGAGCTTGAACTGAACTGGAACTGAACTTGAACTGAACTAGAACTGAAGTAGAACTGAACTAGAACTGAACTTGAACTGAACTTGAACCGAACTTGAACTGAACTTGAACTGAACTTGAACTAAAGTAGAATTGTGCTAGAACTGAACTAGAACTTAACTTAAACCGAACTTGAACTGAAGTAGAACAGTTTAATCTATAGTCAAGACTATAGTTTACTTTATGTTATAGAATATAGTTTACTCCCTGAACTATAACTCATTCTATAGTTTGGTCTACAGTTTACTCTGTTGCCTAGATTTTAGTTTACAGTATAGTCTGATCTATAATTTATTTTATAGTCTTTACTACATCTTATATAGTCTGGACTATAATTTTCTCTTTACTTTATTCTCTAGACTTTTACACTTTTGCTTACAGTCCATTTTCTGTAGGAATTCCCCCCCCATTGAAAAAAAATTGTCTTTGTATTGTATTCCATTTTTAGCTTTTGGCTATCGGCTGGCTGCCTTCAACCAGAATAACAACAACAAAAATATTTCTTACAAAAATAGCAATAAATAAATAAATAAAAAAAGAGTGGCATGACTGTACTTGTTGCTTAAATCTTAAGACTTTTTTTCTGAATTCAAAACATTTCTTTATTTTTATTTTTATTTTTTGCAATTTCCATTTTCATGAATTTTGTGGCGTTTTTGCTGCAACATGCTGAGTTTCATACTCATTTACAAAGAAATTGACTTTATATTGAAGATAAAGAATCTTCAATATAAAGAGTTAATATAAGTTGCATGCTACAAACGGGGAAGAGGGAGTATGAAAGAGATTTGATATATTAAAGTGAAAATTGGTAATAGAAGATAAAATCTGGATTAGTAAGAGAAAACTGATCGCGGGAAGATTTTTGGATAAGTTTCGATAGAAGTCATTTTTAAACTCATTTTGCTGGAAATGTGAATAAATTTATTTGAGGAAATTTTTATATTATAAGATGTTAAAGAGATCATGTTGTATTTACCTAATTTTTAAGAAATTTCTCTAACTGAAGATCACTTTTTCTCACCTCTTTGAAAGAAAAAATGCAGGTCATTGACTTCATATTATCACTTTAAGTGCCATCGCACACTGTTTTAAATGAAAATTGAAATGGAATTAAATCTGTAGCTTCCGAACGGTTAGTTCGACTTAAATGGAATCATTTTCAGTTAAGTAACAAAAAATCGGAAAAAGTTTTATAAACTTAAATTTTGGTAAAATTAGAGTTTCCCAAATTAAACTTATTTTTTTCACAATAATTTAATTTCTCAAATCGCAAAGCAGAAATTTTGAAAAAAAAAACTTATATTTTCTTCAAAGCCTGATATATTCTAAAATTTTTTGTAATAGAAAATTCTGCTCCCCGATATCGGTAGGAAAGATATAACAAAAAAAGCGAAAAAATTTTTTTGGGAATTTTTACAAGTTTTTTGGGAATTTCTTTTAAGTAAACCAAAATCATGTTAATAGTTTTCAGTTAAGTATCAAAAAATCAGAAAAAATTATTAAAACTTAAATTTTGGTAGAACCAGAGTTTCCCAAATCCAAATTTTTTTCACAATAATCTAAGTTCTGGCTTAAATTTTCGCTACCTCGATATCGGTTGGAAAGAAATAACAAAAAAGGCGAAAAAAATTGTTGGGGATTTTTGCAAGTTTTTTGGGAATTGTGGGATTTCTTTTAAGTAAACCAAAATCATGTTAATAGGTTTCAGTTAAGCATCAGAAAGTCCATTTCAAGATGGATTCATTAACAAAAATTTTTTTTGCAGGTCAAATTCGAATAATTTGCAGTAAAAATTCTTTATTGAAACACTGTGCATTGTGCAATAAAGTCTATAGCAACAAGTTTTATTTTAGTTTCATGCTAAGAAAAAAAAAAAAAAATACTTCAGTTACTCATAAATTAAAACTTGTTAAACTAAAATATATTTTTAGTATTTTTTTAGTATTTTTTTTTTGTCAACACTCCCCAGAGAGCAATAACAGACATTATTTGTCTTTGGACATATTTGTTCCACTGTATTTATAAATAATATAATTGTGTGTCGTTGTTTGGCACACAATCTCTCTCGCGCTTACGAATTCTACTTAGTATGGAACACCAACAACAACAACAACAGCAGCAACAGCAAAAATAATATCAACAACAATTTTTGCTAAAATAAACAATAATCGAATCTTAATAAGAAAAATGTACAACAAAAACAACAATAAAAACAAAAAGTTTATAAAAAAACAATAAAATAAAATAAAAAAAGTCAATGAACGATCAATGAATTCACAATTTAAATGAAATGCATTGTAATGCTGGATGGTGCGCTTGAGTGTGTGCGTCTGTCTGTAAATGATCTGATGCATCATCATCAACAACATCAACAACAACAACTGATGAGGACAACGCGATCGTCATCATTATCGATTTATTTTTTTCTAAATAACAACATTTTACTCGATGCACTTTGCTCAGTCCCAGATCTGTAATTGTCTGGGACTGAGGAGAGGAGTCCTACATTTTGAGCAGTTAAACATATTCTTGGGAAGGTAACTGGAACCAATTTTGAGAACTCTTGCTGCAATAGTTCTTCAGATATTTATAAACACTATTTGCCTGTATGGGTGGTAACCCTCCCGTCCTACATTTTGACCAGTAAAAAAGATATTTGGGAAAGTAGTTGGAACCCAGTTTGAATACTCCCGCATTACTGCCACATTTTGATCAGTAAAACAAATTCTTTAGAAAGTGATTGGGGTCGAATTTGAGAACTCTTGTAGTTCTTTAGATAATCGATAATCGATAATCAATAATCATTCGATCCTATCCGCCCTTCATTCTGTCCAGTGAAAAAGTAACTTGAACAATTGATTGGGATCAAATTTGAAAACTCTCGGTGTTGTAGTTCTTTAGATTATTGATAATCAACATTTTATTTGTATGGAGTTTACCTCTCCCCCTGATCCGTCTATCCGTCCTACATTTTGTCTAGTAAAACAGTTCCGTGATAAAGTAGTTTGGACCAAATTCGAAAATTCTTGATGACGTGAGATATTCGATAATCAATATTTGGTTTGTATGTGGGATACCTCTTCCCCTGGTCCTATCGAAATTGTTTATAGCCTATGATACCTTCGAGAAAATTTCAGCAAAATCGGTGAAGAAGTTTAGCTGCCTAAAAATCCTCACAGGATAAATTGTAGTCCCAGTTATAGGTCAAATTATAGTCCATAGTACAGGTTTAAGAGTGTACAACAATTTACTTTATAGACAACATTATAGTTGTACCCTACAACCCCAAAAGTGATTGTGGTATTGTGCGTTTGTGCAGATATTTGTAACAGACAGAAAAATTAGCGCTACCGCCACTTTTAAGTCTACCGTTCGACTTGAAATTAAATTGACATCCTTTCGACTGAGCATGTAAAGCTTTTGATCACAGTTTTGAAAATATCTTGATGAAATTTGGTCCGTTGTATTATCCACACGAAGTCTATTGAAATTGCTATTGATCGTTTCATTATCTCATACAAATGTCCCCCCGGAATAAAATTTTTATTCCATAAAATTCCTAAACATTAAAGCGAGTTTAACGAAGTTTTGACAGAAGTAAACCACCTGAAATATCACTCTAGGCTACCGTGTATTCTGTAGTCTGTACAACAGAAAATTCAGGACTTTAGTTTTGTTAGTTCAGTTTAAGTTCAAGTTCAGATTTTGATTCAAATTCAACCTCAATTCTATTATATCGCAAGTTCAGATTCCTATTCTACTCAATATTTTGTACAGATTCTATTACAATTCTAGTTAACTTTTAGCTCAGTTTCTAATTCAGATTCAGATTATATATCAGACACTAGTTCAGCTTCCAGTTCAGTTTCTATTTTTGATTATAGTTCAGGTTTTAGTTTCGATTCTAGTTCAACTTTTAGTTCAATTGTAGTTTAGTTTAAGTTTTAGTTCGAGTTTGTAGTTATACAGTTCTTAGTTCAGCTCAAGTTCAGTTGTAGTACAGTTGTTTAGAACAGTTCTAGTTCAGCTTTAGTTCAGCTCAGGTTCTAGTTCAGTTCTACTTCAGTTCTACTACAGTTCTAGTTCAGTTTTAGTTGTAGTTTCTACTTCAGCTTTAGTTCAGTTCTAGTTCCAATTCTAAGTTCGGATAGTTATTTCTCAGTTTACTTCAGTTCTATATCAGTTGTTATACTTCAGTAGTTATATTACAGTTTAGTTAGCTCTAGTTATAGTTCACTCTATAGTCTAGTTCACTATAGTACAATAAGCTGTACACCATGCTTAGACTATATTCTAAATTATAGTTAATCTACGGTCTATGGTGTAGTCTATAGCCAAAACAATAGTTTAATCTATAGTCTTTAGTCAAAACTTTAGAATAAACTGTGTTTATAGTCTTGTATATAGTTAAATCTAAAGTCTAATCTGTCGCAGGTTTATAGTCTAGGCAATAGTTTGGTCTATAGCATAGACTACAATTTGCTCTATAGTCTGCACTATAGCTTCCTCTAAAGTCTTGACTATTTTTTGTCTATAGTTTTATTTAGACTCAACTATAGTTTTCTATGTATTTTGAATGATAATTTTATTTATAGTCTTGTTTCTAAAATACTTTTTGTTATATATGAAATACTTTTTCATATAGTTTCTATATCTTTTGTTTTTTTCCGTTAATAGTCTTGTTCTTGTTCAAGTGTATGTGTTACTTTGGTTTTATTGTTATCAGCTCTTAATTGACTATTTATAGCATTTTTTTATTTCATTTATTATTCATTGAAAAAGGTCATTGTCTAGAAATGCTTCAATAATTATTAATTAATATTTATTTATTTATTATTTATTTATTTATTTATTTATTTATTTATTTATTTCAATTGTATCTGTGTTTGCATGTGTGTGTGTGTAAGTTGAGTATGGTCAGTTATAATAAAAATAATGGAACTTTTTTTTTCAAAAATTCCCACCTAAAACCGGGGAATAATTAAATTTATAACTAATATTTTTTTTAATTTATTACTTGACTCTAATTATGGAATAATTTTGAATCTTTACAAGTCTTCATTTAGCTTCAATTAAAAGTTATTTCCCTCTTTAAGTGTTAATCGAGTGATCGTGTTATTCGAGTAGTTTTGCAAGATTTCAATCAAATTTATAGTTTTATGATCAACATGTTTGTCAATCTGATCTGATTAGTTTTTCAAATTAACGTGAAACAATCACACACTTTTTAAAATCACTTTTTGAAAAAAGCGACAAACTTTTCACTTTAATTCGAAATAAATTTTGTTATTTTACAATCAATGAAATCGAATTCAATCAAATAACTGATCTGGGGAGTTAATGTAAAAAAAAACAACAACAACAACAAAAATTGTAATTGATAACATGTTTTACAGAAAAAAAAGACTACAAAACGAAATGTAAAAAAAGGAGGGAAAGAAACTTTAAAGTACTAAAATACAAATTAACCTTGAAAAAGTTTAAAAATAAAAATTACAATTTTATAAATGTTTTGTATTTTCCCCTCTCATCTCCTTCTACCACCCCTTTCCCAACAAAATGGACTTAAGTCTTAAGCTACGAACTCTTTATTCATTTTATGCACATGCGCACAAACGACATTTGCAAGTTTAATGCATTCAAACAGACACAGTTGGACGGACGGATGGATAGATGGATAGACGGACATAAAAATGGTTAAACGGACTTGGAAGCAAATATTTTCATTATAAATTGTACGTGCTGGGCAAAAACGCAACCTACCGACCAACTTAAAACCCATCAACATTATTATTATCATTCAACATATTAACATCATTATTATCATCATCATCATCATTGTTATCGTCATCACAATTATTATTATCGTTATAACAGACTTTAGACAACAAAATATTATTAACATTTTATTATTGCTGTTGTTGCTATTGCTGCTATTGTAGCTGTTGATTTTCTACAACCACAACTGCATGCTAATGAGTTGTTTTACATTAAAAATTATTATTTTTTATTTTAATACAACAACAAAAACAACAACTAAAATCACGTTGCCCATATTGCTACTTTTGTATTATTTTTGTCAGCGATTTAATTGCATTTGAAATTTCAATCACAGATTTTGTGTACAATGAACTGTAAAATTGTTGTTTATTTTTTAATTAAATCACAACAACAACAAATCACCAATAACATCATTCCATATTTATGCGAGAGCCCTTATAATCAAATGTTTTGAAAATATTGGAATTAGTGTTGAAAACGAGACCATACACTAGTTTAAAGGCGGGACCATATATTTTAATCAAAACTATAGGGACTATAAAATAGTCCATTATTGAGACCATGAACTAGTCTATAGCTGAAACTATAAACAGGTCTATAGTTAAGACTGTAAACTACTCCATAGTCTATTGATGAGACCATAAACTAATCTATAGCTGAAACTATGAACAAATCTATAGTCCAGGCAAGTTCATACTTATAGTTCAGGATTATTATAGTCCAGATTATAAATTAATCCCTAATTCATACTATTAACTAATATATATTCTAAGCGAACCAATTTATATTTCAGACTATTAAATAGTCTTTAATCCAGTCTAAAATTTAGCTTAAAATAAGTATATGATCCAGACTAAAAGCTAACTATTCAGTACCCCAATCCAGGCTATAAACAAGTATATAATCAAACTAAAAAATATTCTATTAAATTATATATTCCAGACTATAAATTAGTCCATAGTCCAGACCTATATTCTATAAGTCGGTATATAAAATTGTCTATAATCCAGAACAGAAAATATCCTAACTAGTCTACACTATATATATAGTTTTAGTCCAGATTATAAAATAATCTATAATCCATAGAAAAGTTAGTGTTATAAATGAGTCTATAAACAAGTCCATTGACCAGACTACAACCCAATCTAACTTAGTCTATATACAGACTATAAACTAGTTTACTATCAAAATTATAAAATATTCTGTAATCCAGACTATAAAATATTCGTTAATCCAGACTATAAATTAGTCTATAAGGCAGAATATAAAATAGTCTATTATTTAGAACATGAAATAGGCTATAATCCAGACTATATACCATGCAAGAGTTAATAGTCCAGAACATAAATTGGTCTATGATCCAGATAACAAACTAGTCTATTGTAGAGACCATAAATTAGTCTATAGCTGAAATTATAAATCAGTCTATAGTCCAGACTATTAACTACTCTAAATTCGAGACAATAAACTAGTCTAAATTCCTTAATATAGTGCAGTCTAAAAATAATGGTGTAGTTATGACTATAAACAAACAAAGATATTCCAGACATATCTACAGTTTATAATTCAGTCTAAAAATTAGTCTACAAACGACTCTATAAACAAGTCTATAGTCCAGACTATAAACTCACTATTCTATTAATCAATCTATAAATTAGTCTAATATATAATAGACTAAATAGTAAAATATGATGTAATCCATAGTCCAGATTATTAACTGGTATATAAGTCAGAATAGAGTAGTCTATGATACAAAAAATTAAATAGTCTATAATACAGACTGTATATAATCCTGACAATATACTATGAATTGAATTATTTATAGTTAAGAACATTGATTGGTCTATAGTCCAGACTATAAACTAGCCTATAGTCCAATTTATAAAATAGTTATTATCCCAGACGACTATCTATAGTTTAGACTATAAACTTGTCTAAATTATTATACAATTCATGCTGTAAACTAGTTTATAATCAAGATTTTATTAGTTCTGACTAGAATCTAAATTAGACTATAAAGTAGTCTATAATTGAGACTATAAACCAGGCTACAGTTTAGACTATACACTAATCTCTATAGTCAATAGTCATAATCTCATCTCCTGCAATTTTAAGCTTTATTTTCTCATTCATTCCGGTTTCAAATTTCTTAATTAAGATGATAATGATGTTGATGGTTTGTGGTGGATGTTTCGTCATACGATGACGAATGCAACGATGCAGAGTGTTTAAAATCAACACTTGAGTTAACATGTCATTATAATGACAATTGCATTGTTTTATGACACGTGACAAATGTTGTTCATTTTTTCACTCATTTCGCCTGTTTTCTAGTAGCACTTTTATAAAATTAGCTTGAAAGGGAGGAAGTTTAATGATCCTTAGGAACAAAGGAAATAGAGAAGGAGGAGGTGGTTTAAGAGAATTCTTTTTTATAAAAATATCTTAATTAATGAATGAAGGACAAAGCAGCAGATGATATAGACCAGACTACAAGGTTGGCTATATATTACAATCCAAATTATAAACTAAACTACTGATAAGGCAACACACTGGAGTGCAATCAAGACAATAGACTAGTTTATACTATAGTCCAGACTATAGTCCAGACTATAGTCCAGACTATAGTCCAGACTATATAGTCCAGACTATATAGTCCAGACTATATAGTCCAGACTATATAGTCCAGACTTATAGTCCAGACTATAGTCCAGACTATATAGTCCAGACTATAGTCCAGACTATAGTCCAGACTATAGTCCAGACTAGTATAGTCCAGACTATAGTCCAGACTAAGTCCAGACTATATAGTCCAGACTATAGTCCAGACTATAGTCCAGACTATATAGTCCAGACTATAGTCCAGACTATAGTCCAGACTATAGTCCAGACTATAGTCCAGACTATATAGTCCAGACTATAGTCCAGACTATATAGTCCAGACTATAGTCCAGACTATATAGTCCAGACTATAGTCCAGACTATATAGTCCAGACTATAGTCCAGACTATATAGTCCAGACTATAGTCCAGACTATATAGTCCAGACTATAGTCCAGACTATATAGTCCAGACTATAGTCCAGACTATATAGTCCAGACTATAGTCCAGACTATATAGTCCAGACTATAGTCCAGACTATATAGTCCAGACTATAGTCCAGACTATAGTCCAGACTATAGTCCAGACTATTAGTCCAGACTATAGTCCAGACTATATAGTCCAGACTATAGTCCAGACTATAGTCCAGACTAGATAGTCCAGGCTAATTATGTCTCAACGACTATAGTCAGACTATAGTCCAGACTATAGTCCAGACTATTAGCTCCAGACTATAGTCCAGACTATAGACCAGCAACTATAATAGTCCAGGACTATAGTCCAGTTATATAGTCCAGCACTATAGTCCAGACTATATAGTCCGACCTATAGTCCAGCACTATAGTCCAGACTATTATGTCCAGACTATAGTCCAGGACTATTAGTCCAGACTAGATAGTCCAGTACTATAGTCCAGACTATAGTCCAGGACTATATAGTCCAGACTATAGTCACAGACTATATAGTCCCAGACTATAGTCCAGGACTATAGTCCAGACTATGATAGTACCAGACTATAGTCCCAGACTATATTAGTCCAGACTATAGTCCAGACTATATAGTTCCAGACTATAGTCCAGACTATAGTCCAACTATAGTCCAGACTAAGTCCAGACTATATAGTCCAGACTATAGTCCAGACTATAGTCCAGACTATAGTCCAGACTATATAGTCCAGACTATAGTCCAGACTATAGTCCAGGACTATATAGTCCCCAGGACTATAGTCCAGACTATAGTCCAGACTATATAGTCCAGACTATAGTCCAGGACTATAGTCCAGGACTATATAGTCCAGACTATTAGGTCCAGACTATAGTCCAGACTTAGTCCAGCTTGTCCAGTATAGTTCCAGCTATTAGTCCAGACTATAGGTCCAGACTATACTGTCCAGACTATATGTTCCAGACTATAGTCCAGACTATAGTTCCAGACTATAGTCCAGACTATAGTCCATGACTATTGTCCAGACTATAGGTCGAAGACTATAGTCCAGACTATAGTCCAGGTATAGTCCAGACTATAGTCCAGACTATAGTCCCAGACTATATAGTCCAGACTATAGTTCGCAGACTATAGTTCCAGACTATAGTCCCAGACTTAGTCCAAGACTATTAGTCCAGACTATAGTCCAGACTATAGTCCAGACTATATAGTCCAGACTATAGTCCAGACTATATAGTCCAGACTATAGTCCAGACTATAGTCCAGACTATATAGTCCAGACTATAGTCCAGACTATATAGTCCAGACTATAGTTCCAGACTATATAGTCCAGACTATAGTCCAGACTATATAGTCCAGACTATATAGTCCAGACTATAGTCCAGACTATATAGTCCAGACTATAGTCCAGACTATAGTCCAGACTATATAGTCCAGACTATAGTCCAGGACTATATAGTCCAGACTATATAGTCCAGACTATAGTCCAGACTATATAGTCCAGACTATATAGTCCAGACTATATAGTCCAGACTATATAGTCCAGACTA